>PVKC010019595.1:0-18950 GCA_004027635.1 Crocidura indochinensis
GGCGTTTGCCTTTCATGCAAAAGGTCATCGGCTCGAATCCCGGTGCCCCATATGGTCCCCCGTGCCTGCCAGGAGCAATTTCTGAGCATGGAGCCAGGAGTAACCCCTGAGCACTGCCGGGTGTGACCCAAAAACCAAAAAAAAAAGAAATTATTTCTGGTAGGCTCAGAGGACATGTAGGATGTTGCAGATCAAACCAGGGCTGACTGCATGCCAGGCAAAAAGCCTTCCTACCTATCTGTGCTTTCTCTCTTGCCCCCATACATTTTTTTATGACTTTCTTTTCTCATCATACTCTCCCAACACTTACCTCTAGCACTATGTTTAATGGAAGTGGTGTTATAAGCATTCTTGTTCTTTTCTGATTTTAAAGAAAATGCTTTAAATTTTTATCAAAATATTAAAATTTTAGGTAAAGACTTTTTATGAGGTTCAGTGAGTTATTTTCTGTTCCTAATTTGCTAATAAATTATCTTAAAAATTAGTCATCTTAATCTAGTATTTTTTTAAATTTTGGGGTCATATCTGGCGGCACTCAGGGGTTACCCCAGCTCTGTGCTCAGAAGTCACTCTGGCAGGCTTGGGGGACCTTATAGGATGCCGGGATTCGAACCACCATTGGTATGGGTTAGCAGCTTGCAAGGCAAACCTTACTTACTGCTATGCTATCTCTCCGGTCCCTTAATCTAGTATCTTAAAAATCAATTCATGAAGAGCATTTCTAGGAATTTGTAACTTCTAAATAGTAATATACTATAGGCAACATAGATAGCATCTGTTCTAGTAGTAGTGTTTTTTTGTTGTTGTTGTTGTTGTTTGTGTGTGTGTGTGTGTGGTTTTTGGGTCACACCCAGCAGTGCTCAGGGGTTACTCCTGGCTCCATGCTCAGAAATCGCTCCTGGCAGGCATGGGGGACCATATGGGGTACCGGGATTCGAACCGATGACCTTTTGCATGAAAGGCAAACGCCTTGCCTCCATGCTATCTCCAGGGCCCCAATAGTAGTGTTTTAAGGGGAATGTCCTTATATAACAGATCATTTAATCTCTTTAAGTCTTGTGCTTTGTACGTTAATCAGTTGCTTATGGTGAGTTTTAGCATAGAATAGTTCAAGACCACATAACTAAGGAATAATAAGCTGCAATTTCAGCCTAAGGGTCTATTCCAGAGTTAATATCATCTGTATACTCTATATATCAGTGGAATTTATTTATTAATATATACTATTAAGAAATTATATCTGGGCCAGAGAGATGATAGAACAGCGGTAGGGCATTTGCCTTACATGTGGCTAACCCATGACAGACCCAGGTATCCCATGTGATCCCCTGAGCCTGCCGGGGCGATTTCTGAGTACAGAGCCAGGATTAACCCCTGAGTGCCACCAGGTGTGACAGAGATATATATATTTCTTAAGATATTTTGTTCTATATTGGTGAGATTAACGTAAGTTTTCCTCCTATCTTTCCGTTAACATATTGGACAAACTTTTTTTCCCGTATATTATTTTTCATTTTTCTCCTAGATTTGTAGTAATAACCTATTTTTTCATTCTAGTATAATGTCTCTTGCATATTTATGCTTATATCCTGTGTAATGTTCTCAGCTACTTATCTATTATTTAATGCTTTTATTTAATATAAATGATCTTTGGAGGCCAGAGCAATAGTATAGTGCGCTGCATGCTTGCCTTGCCTGTGGCTGAATTGGGTTCAATCCCCAGTTTTCCCTAATGTCAGCGCTCACTGAGCACAGAGCCAGGAGTAACTAACTCCTGAACATCACCAGATGTGACACCCCCAAAATCTATCTAATATAAATTGCCTTTTTTAAAATATGTTTCCATATAAGTATTTTAGACTATAAATCTGTTATACTTTTACTGTACCCCCCCAAGTTTTATTATGTACTAAATTGTTTTACAATCAAAATTTAATTTTCCTCTAAATTGTAGTGTGTGCTTTTATGATTTTTCTTCCTGACCATGAGTTATTATGGAATATTTCTTTTTTTGATTTGTATATTTTTTGTTTGTTTTGGGGTTTTGGCTTGTGGACCACACCCAGTGACACTCGTAGCTATGTGCTCAGAAATTGCTCCTGGTTTGAGGGACCATATGGGATGCCAGGATTTGAACCATTGTCATTTCTGGATCATCTGCGTGTAAGGCAAACGCTCTGGCTCATTTTTTATTTGTATTTTAATGATAAATGCTATTAAAGAACTTTAGCTTAATTACTATTTGAAATCTGCTGACAGTTGCTTCACAGCATTGTCTGCTCTATTTCAAAATATTTCCTATGTGCTTTTAAAGAATATATGTTCTGAGTCCAAGGAGATGGCTCAGGGTCCTGACTTTGCATATAGGAGCTTCTGGTACAATACCTGGCACCATGAAATTACTCAGCACTGCATGATCCCTCAAACAATCGTGAGCACCATGGGTGTGGACCTCAAACCAAAATAGAATAAAAGAATGTATGCTCCTGCTATGGAGTGCAAGCTTCCATAAATGAGACTTGTTGAGTTTTTCAGATATTCTTTATATTTACTTCTGTTAAAAGTTCTTGGTGTAGCTATTAAATATTAGCAAATTTAAGTTTCTGGCCATAGCAGTATTGTCAGGATTCTGTCTTTGGAGGCCTATGCCTCCCTCCCTCTATCCCTCCCATTTTTTGAGCCATATCCAGCTATTTGTGGGACTTGCTTCTTGCTCTGTGCTTGAAGGGGACATTCCTATCTCTGCTTGGGGATCATATGCTGTGCTGGGAGAGTGGCTTAACCCCAGTAATATCACTCAGGCCCCTAGCAACTGCTTTAGAATGCTCATAAAGGTTGTTTTTATAAAGGTTTTTTAAAATGTAATTCCTTTTAGTAAATGAAATTTTTTTTACTAATAGTTCCTTTTCTAAATAATGCTTTTTCTTTCAAAGTCTAGATTTGGTATAGCAAATTGATTTTTACAGGTGAGCTTAACTTTTTATAGTTTGTTTACTAATGAAAATATAGGTATCTTTTTACCACTTAATTTTCTTTATTTATATATATATTTTTTTTATTTTTATTTTGTTGTCCCTTTTAAATACTTATTGTCTGTCTCCTTTGAAATTGGAATTGTGGTAAACAGCATATTAAATGTTCTGTCTACATATTCTTAAATATATAGTTTAGTTGAACACTCCTCACAATTAAAAGACTTTTAAACTCTTCAGAATTTCTGTGTCATTTTTGATCATCATTAGTTATATTTTTTGTTGACTGTACAAATGAATCACATATTTTTATTAGTCTTTTATACATTAGTTTTAATTCACATAGGTACTCATCAATATCTTATAGCCCGTCATGTCTTTCATTAGACATTCTAAAGTCATTTGTCTTTTCCTAATATTTAGAGGTTTCTTTCCTGTAGATTTTATTGTAGTGAACTTTGTCAATATTTGTTTGTATAAATCATGTTTTAGCTCATGCTTGGAAAATAATTTTTCTGTGTATACAATTTTATTTTCTCATCTTTTAAGAAATGTTTCCTACTGTTTCTAATAGTTATTTGTTAGGTATCCGTTGAGTTCCCCTTCCCTCTCTCTTCAAACAAGGTGTTTTAGATGGTTTGTGTTTTTTTTTCTTCCTGATTTCTATTCATCTCTTTCTCTTTTGGTATCACAAAGGGTTTTTATTGTTATTTTTTTGCCTTTCTAAATTTCTGGATTTCTTTTATATCTTCTCACTCCTTATACACTGCCTATCTTGATGAATTCATGTCTTTAATTTTTTTCCATTTCTAAATGCTAGATGTTGTATAAAGTTCTTTAATAATATACCTGCTCATTTTAAATCATTTTTCCCTTTCTATAACTTTTTATTCTTTTTTAGTTACTTTATAGCTATTTTATACTAGGAACTCACTATTCCAGTATCCAAATAGCATTCACTTTTTGTTTATTTACTTTTTGCTTGTTTGTGGTTGTTCTTTTGGAATGTTTAGGAATCTGTGGTTATTGGGTCATCTTTTATATTTAATAATCTTAACTTCATGGAGAAACATTTTTCAAAAGAATTGTGTTTTTTTTCTTGGAAAGTAGGAGGTTGTACTGATTTGAGTTTACTTCAGCTTTTCTGAATATTTCACTTTAATTAATGACTTAAGCATTTTCTCCTTGCTTCTAAGTTTTCATCATATGGAAAGCAACCCTTATTTTTATCATTTTATGTAATTTTAAAAGATTTAACAAATATCTATGAAATTTCACAAAAGTTTTATTTTGACTGTTATGTTACATTTCAATATTCTATTTATTTGTAGAAGTTAAGGTAAAACATTAGATTGGCTGTTTCTGTTCAACTAGCGTAAGGATTTCAAAGCTAGTTCATTTCTTCTCATTTTATTCTGAATTGTTTTGACTCATCTTGACTTCGTAGTAGCACTTTGATGGCCAAATTTGGTTTCTAGGTTGCAGAATTGGTAACTTATATCCTTTTCACAAAACTTTAGGAACTAGTCCAGGCTAGTGAGCGATTAAAAAACCAATCCAAAGAGCTGAAAGACGCACACTGTCAGAGGAAACTGGCCATGCAGGAATTCATGGAAATCAATGAGCGACTAACAGAATTGCACACCCAAAAACAGAAACTTGCTCGCCATGTCCGAGATAAGGAAGAAGAAGTGGAACTAGTGATGCAAAAAGTTGAAAGCTTAAGGCAAGAACTCCGCAGAACAGAAAGAGCCAAAAAAGAGGTTAGTAGTCAGGCAAATTTTGTAGTGCCCCTGGGCTAGTGATTGAAAGTGCTTTTTCAGATTAGTGATTTGTTTTTCATTCTTTAACTTTTGAAAATTATATTTTTAGTTTGGTTGTATGTATTATGAAGTTCAACAGTTGAGTTATCCGTCTATTACAAGGTAAATTCCATTTGTAAAAGTCAATTAGAACCATAAAATCTGCTTTTTTAAAAAATTTTATTTTTAAGCTGGAAGTTCATACAGAAGCTGTAGCTGCTGAAGCATCTAAAGACAGGAAACTTCGTGAACAGAGTGAACACTATTCTAAGCAACTAGAAAATGAATTGGAGGGACTGAAGGTATTGTTTGATTTCACATTTTTGAAATTAAATGAATGTTTTCTTCTTTGAGTTTATTATTAGTGCTAGTTTATGCGTTATCTGTGGTATAGAGAGAAAACTAGCTATTTTCAACTTCATATTCTTAATTATTAAGTTTTACCAACAGTATGTGAATGCAGACATTAGGGAAATATATAGTGACTCAGGGATAGTTTTGAGTATTTATGAAAAATTACCAGTTTTGGATGTATTAGTAATTTGCATGGGAGTTATATTTAAATATATTAGGACCACCTCTCATATCAACATCTTAGAAGAATTATAGAAGTAGCGTTTCACATACTTTCATTAGCTGGGACGAGATAGTGTGACATCTCAGCTCAAGTACTTGGCAAGAGGAATCCTGGTGCTGCTCTTGCATTGGTCGGTCAAGTTTTAACTCCCAGTTTCATCAGTTATTTGCTGTGTAATGCTAGATAAAGTATTTAACAACTTTATATCAAAAGTTGATTCTTTGAAAGAACAACAAAATGGACAAGACTTTAGCTAAATTGGCAGAGTTAGTATAGGTCGGAAGGAGGAACAAGTAATTACTATTAAATAAATGTGGATAAGCAGAGGCCAGAACGACAGAGCAGCGGTAGGGCATTTGCCATCCAGGACAGACCTTGGTTTGATTCCTGGAGTCCCATATGGTCCCCCAAGCCAGGAGCGACTTCTGAGCACATAGCCAGGAGTAACCCCTGAGCGTCACCGGGTGTGGTTCAAAAACAAAACAAAAAAAATTTGGATAAGTAGTTAACCTCTGATCAGAAAGGAGAAACTTCATTATAAAATAATACTTTGATCAACCTTTTGTCAACAAAGAAACATCTGTACAAAAGAGACAAATCACACATGTTTACCTAGAAGTACAAATTTGTAAATAAACATGATGATAAAATTAAGAAATCTTTACAAGGGACCAGAGCAATGGCATAGGCGGTAAAGCGTTTGCCTTGCACGCACTCACCTAGGCGATTTCTTAGCACATAGCCAGGAGTAATCCCTGAGCGTCACCAGGTATAGTCCAAAAACCAAAAACCAAAAAACTTTTACAAATTAAGAAGTCTTTACAAATCTGTAATAAGAGAAGACATTGAACCAGTGATTTAGAGTCTCTTAACCAAAATAAGTTCAAACTGTGACTAAACTAGTGAATTGAGGCAACTGTTATCTTTAGATACTATTTTTTAATTGATTTATCATTCACTTAAAACAGAGTTTCACAGTGGGCAGTTCCAGGAAGGTGCTGAAAAGATTCAGCCTGAAAATTTCAATAGACAGTGCTTTTTATTTGTTTCTTTGTTTTTTGGGCCACAGGCAGTAGTGCTTAGAGCTTACTCCTAGCTCTAAACTCAGGGGTCAATCTAGACAAAGGACTACATGCAGTGCCCAGGATCAAATCTGGATTGGCTGCACATAAGACAAGAGCTTTATTTGCCATACTATCTCTCAAGGCCCAGTATGCATTTATTTAATGAACGTAGAGTTGCCTTTTCTGCATTGCCTGCCTTCCTTTCCTCCCTTTTACCCAGATTTTCTCTAAACATTTTTAAATTTCAGGTTTAATCTATATATCTTTGATTTTTATGTCCTATTTTTTTTTGGTGTAGTGTTGAATGGTGATCTAGTTAAATTTTTCTTTTTTCTCCCTTTTTTGTTGTATGTGGTTATTGAGTTTTCTTAGTACTGTTTATTGAAGATATTATTTTTATCTTCCACAGTGATTATTTTTTAACTCATTGTAGGATCTTAGCTTTTGCCTTATCATAGAGTAATGTTTGAATCTCTGCATTTATTTCCAGATTATCTGTTTTATTCCATTTATCTATATACCTGTTTTGTTCCAACAGTACCCTATTTTATTACAATAGCTTTGCAGTATAATTTGAAGCCAGGGAAAGATGCCTATTTTTCCCTTTTTCTCTTTCAGAATTGCTTCAACCATTGGGGGTCTTTTGAATTTTTCATGCAAATTTTCCAATTCTTTAAAAAAAGTTAATAATTGTTTCTTTTTTGTTTCTTTTGTGAGTGGGGGCGCACACCTCACCAGGTTACACGCTCAGGGGTTACTCCTGGATATGCACTCAGAAACTGCTCCTGGCTTGGGGGGACCATATGGGACGCCAGGAAGATTGAATCAGGGTCTGTCCTAGGTCATCTGCATGCAAGGCAAACACCCTACTGCTGCACCACCACTCTGGCCCCTGTAATAATTGTTGCTTTTTTAAAAAATATTTTGATGGAATTATCATGATACATAAGAGTTAAAAGTTGATGGCTGAGTTTCAACCATACAAAGTTCCAATACCCATCCCTTCATCAGTGTTCATTTTCCACCACTAGTTTCCCACCACCCTCTACCCCAAGTCTGTTTCTGTGGTAGACTCTCCCCCCCTATCTCTCTTTCTCTGTCTCTCTGTCTCTCTCTGTAGCTCTTGCTCTTGTTCTTTCTCTCCCCCCCATTCTCTCTCCTCATCCCCCCCTTTTCCTTTTAAGAATTGTGGTTTGCAATTCTGTTACTGTAAAGGTACAGTGCATATTACTTTACCTCCTTTCAGCATCCAGTTCTTGTCTAGAGTGGTCATTTTTGACTGTCATAGTCATAATGACTCATAATGGTTCCTTCTCTGTCCTAACTACTCTCCCATATCCCACTTTGTGGCAGACTTCTTACTGTAGACTAGTCCTGATGTACACTGATGTGGTCTTTGGGTATTATTATTCTCATACTATGATCTTTCTTATTTATCTTGCAAATGAGTGTGATCTTTCCTTCTCCCTCAGACTTTCAATCACCATGATACTTTCCATGTTTATCCATGTTTAAGCAAATTTCAAGACCTCATTTTTCCTAACAGCTAGTTAACATTTCATTGTGAGGATGTACCATTGTTTCTTTATTCATTCATCTGTTCTTGTTTACTTGAATTGTTCCTAAATTCTGAATATTGTGACTTGTGCTGCAGTGAACCATGTTGCCTTTTCTGTATTGGGGCCCCTAGTGCATATTCCCAGGAGTCATCTTTTTTGGGTTGTGTGGAAGCTTCATATCTATTTTTGAGGAATGTCCATATTGTCTTCTCAAAAGCCTGAACCAGTCTACATAGGAGATGCTGACTAAGATATAAAAACAGACCACAGACTGGGAGAAACTATTACCCAGCACCCATCTGATATGGAATTATTATCTAAGGAAATTTTATGATTTTTTTTTTGTGAAGAGAATTTTTAAGTTTTCTTGATAAATGCCATTGATACTCAGATAGGAATTACATTGAATCTGTAATTACTTAAGGTGAGACTGTGATTTTCATATTTATTTCTCAAACACATGAATATTGCATGTTTTCATTACTTTGTATCTTTTTAAATTTTATTTACTTATTTTTATTAATATCTTTATTTAAACATCTTGATTACAAATATGATTGTGATTAGGTTTTAGTCATTTAAAAAACACCCCCATTCACCAGTGCAATATTCCCACCACCAATGTCCCAAATCTCCCTCCATCCCCCCCCCCACCTGTACTCTAGATAGGTTTTCCAGTTCCCTCATTCATTCACATGGTTATAGTAGTTCTCAGTGTAGTTATTTCTATAACTGCACTCACCACTCTTTGTGGTGAGCTTCTTGAAGTGAGCTAGAACTTCCAGCCCTCCTCTCATTATCTCTGAGGATTGTTGCAAAAGTGACTGTTATTTTTCTTAAAACCCATAGATGAGTGAGACTATTCTGCATCTATCTCTCTCCCTCTGACTTATATCACTCAGCATGATAGATTCCATGTACATCCATGTATAGGAAAATTTCATGACTTCATCTCTCCTGACGGCTGCATAATATTCCATTGTGTATATGTACCACTGTTTCTTTAGCCATTCATCTGTTGAAGGGCATCTTGGTTGTTTTCAGAGCCTGGCTATTGTGAATAGTGCTGCAATAAATATAAGTGTGAAGAAGGGATTTTTGTATTGTATTCTTGTGTTCCTAGGGTATATCCCTAGGAGTGGGATAGCTGGGTCAAATGGAAGATCAATTTCCAATTTTTGGAGGAATCTCCATATCGCTTTCCATAGAGGTTGAACTAAACGGCATTTCCACCAGCAGTGGATAAGAGTTCCTTTCTCTCCACATCCCCGCCAGCACTGATTGTTCTCATTCTTTGTGATGTGTGCCAATCTGTGGTGTGACATGGTATCTCATCATTGTTTTGATTTGCTTCTCCCTGATGATTAGTGATGAGGAGCATTTTTTCATGTGCCTTTTTGCCATTTATATTTCTTTTTTTTTATTTTTTATTTATTTATTTATTTATTTTTTTGGTTTTTGGGTCACACCCGGCAGTGCTCAGGGGTTACTCCTGGCTCCATGCTCGGAAATTGCTCCTGGCAGGCACGGGGGACCATATGGGGCACCGGGATTTGAACCAATGACCTTTTGCATGAAAGGCAAACACCTTACCTCCATGCCATCTCCCGGGCCCCGATATTTCTTTTTTATCAAAGTGTCTGTTCATTTCTTCTCCCCATTTTTTGATGGGATTAGATGTTTTTTTTTCTTGTAAAGTTCTGTCAGTGGCCAGGATAATTTGGATATTAGCCCCTTATCTGATGGGTATTTGGTGAACAATTTCTCCCACACAGTGGGTGGCTCTCGTATTCTGGGAACTATTTCTTTGGAGGTACATAAGCTTCTCAGCTTAATGTATTTCCATCTGTTAATCTCTGCTTCCACTTGTTTGGAAAGTGCAATCTCCTCCCTGTAGATGTCTTTAGTCTGAGTGTCATGAAATGTTTTACTTACATGTTGTTCTATATACCTTATGGTATCAAGTCTGATATCAAGGTCTTTAATCCATTTGGATTTTACCTCCATACATGATGTTAACTGGGGGGTCTATGTTCACTTTTTTGCAAGTGGCTAACCAGTTCTGCCAGTACCATTTGTTGAAGAGGTTTTCCCTGCTCCACTTAGGGTTTCTTGCCCCTTTGTCAAAAATTAGGTGCTTGTATGTCTGGGGAACATTCTCTGAGAACTCAAGCCTATTCTACTAATCTGAGGGTCTGTTTTTATTCCAATACCATGCTGTTTTGATAATTATTGCTTTGTAGTACAGTTTGGATTTTGGGGAAAGTAATGCCTCCTGTATTCCTTTTCTCTAGGAGTGCTTTAGCTATTCAAGGGTGTTTATTGTTCCAGATGAACTTTATAAGTGTTTGATCCACTTCTTTGAAGAATGTCATGGGTGTCTCTAGAGGGATCACATTAAATCTGTATGATGCTTTGGGGAGTATTGCCATTTTAATGATGTTAATCCTGCCAATCCATGAGCAGGGTATGTGTTTCCATTTCCGTGTGTCCTCTCTTATTTCTTGGAGCAGGGCTTTATAGTTTTCTTTGTACAAGTCCTTCATGTCTTTGGTCAAGCTGACTCCAAGATATTTGAGTTTGTGTGACACTAATGTGAATGGGATTGCCTACTTAACGTCTATTTCTTCCCTATCATTATTTTGTATAAAAAGGCCATTGATTTCTGTGTGTTGATTTTGTAGCCACCTTGCTATATGGTCTATTGTTTCTAGAAGCTTTTTGGTAGAGTCTTTAGGGTTTTCTAAGTAGAGCATCATGTCATCTGCAAACAATGAGAGCTTGACTTCTTCCTTTCCTATCTGGATGCCCTTGATATCTTTTTCTTGCGTGATCACTATAGCAAGTACTTCCAGTACTGTGTTGAAGAGGAGTGGCGAGAGCGGACAGCCTTGTCCTGTACCAGAATTTAGAAGAAAGGCATTGGTTTTTTATCCATTGAGGATAATATTTGCCATTGGCTTGTGGTAGATGGCTTCAACTAGATTGTGAAAGGTTCCTTTCATTCCCATCTTGCTGAGAGGTTGTTTTTTTTGTTTGTTTGTTTTTGTTTTTTTGGTTTTTTTTTGGTTTTTGGGCCACACCCGGTGACGCTCAGGGGTTACTCCTGGCTATTCGCTCAAAAGTCGCTCCTGGCAGGCACGGGGGGGACCATATGGGGAACCGGGGGATCGAACCATGGTCTGTCCTAGGTTAGCGCAGGCACCTTATCTCCAGTGCCACCGCCCGGCCCCCTTGCTGAGAGTTTTGATCAAGAATGGGTGTTGGACCTTATCAAATGCTTTCTCTGCATCTATTGATATGATCATGTGATTTTTATTTTTTTTGTTGTTGATGTTTTGTATTATGTTGATAGATTTACAGATGTTAAACCATCCTTGCATTACTGGGATAAAACCTATTTGGTCGTAGTGTATGATCTTCTTGATGATGCATTGGATCCTGATTGCCAGGATTATTTTGAAGATCTTTGCATCTGCATTTATCAGGGATATTGGTCTGTAATTTTCTTTTTTGTCAGCATCTCTGTCTGGTTTTGGTATCAAGGTGACATTGGCTTCATAAAAGCTGTTTGGGAGTGTTCCCGTTTTTTCAATTTCATGAAAGAGCCTAGGCTAGGTTTGGTAGTAGCTCCTCTTGAAAGGTTTGAAAGAATTCATTAGTAAATCCATCTGGGCCTGGGCTTTTCTTTTATAGGCAGACATTTGATTACATTTTCAATTTCCTCCATAGTGATGGGGGTGTTTAGATAAGCTACATCCTCCTTACTTAATAGTGGAGGTTATAAGTGTCCAAGAATTTATCCATTTCTTCTAGGTTCTCATGTTTAGTAGCATAAAGTTTCTCAAAGTCGTCTCTGATTACCCTTTGGATCTCTGCAATATCTGTTGTGATCTCCCCCTTTTCATTTCTAATACAGGTTATCAGGTTTCTCTCTCTTTCTTTGTGAATTTTGCCAATGGTCTATCAATCTTGTTTATTTTTTTCAAAGAACCAACTTCTTTCGTCGATCTTTCGGATTGTTTTTTGGTTTTCCACTTCATTGATTTCTGCTTTCAGCTTTGTTATTTCATTCTGTCTCCCTATTTTTGGTTCCTTTTGTTGGTCATTTTCTAGTTTTTTGAGCTGTGTCATTAAGTTATACAGGTATGCCCCTTCTTCCTTCCTGATGTGTGCTTGTACAGCTATACATTTTCCTCTCAGGACCGCTTTTGCTGTGTCCCATAGATTCTGGCTGTTTGTGTCTTCATTATCATTTGTTTCCAGGAAAGTTTTGATTTCCTCTTTGATTTCATCCTGGACCCATTTGTTGTTCAGTAGCAGGCTGTTTAATTTCCAATTGTTAAAGTTTTTCTTCTGTGTAGCTTTGTAGTTCACATCTAATTTCAGAGCCTTGTGGTCAGCAAAGGTAACCTGCAAGATTTCTATCCTCTTGATTTTATGGAGGTATGTTTTATGTGTCAGCATGTAGTCTATCCTGGAGAATGACCCATGTACATTGGAGAAGAATGTGTATTCAGGTTTTTTGGGGGTGGAATGTCCTATATATGTCTACTAGTCCTCTTTCTTCCATTACTCTTTTCAGGACTAGTATGTTTTTGTTGGGTTTCAGTCTGGTTGATCTATCAAGTGTTGACAGGGCCGTGTTGAGGTCTCCCACAATTCTGTTATTATTGATGTCTTCTTTCAGATTTGTCAATAATTGTATTTAGATAGTTTGCTGGTGTCTCTTTCGGTACATATATGTTTAATAGTCTGATTTCTTCTTGTTGCACATATCCCTTTATTAGTACAAAGTGTCCATCTTTGTCCCTTACCACTTTTCTGAGTATAAAGTTAGTGTCATCAGATATTAATATGGCCACCCCAGCTTTTCTAAGGGTGTTGTTTGCTTGGATGATTTTCCTCCAGCCTTTGATTTTGAGTCTATGTTTGTTCTGACTAATCAGGTGTGTTTCTTGTAGGCAGTAGAAGGTTGGGTTCATCTTTATGACCCATTTTGCCACTCTGTGTCTTTTAATTGGTGAATTTATTCCATTGACATTGAGGGAGATGATTGTCATAGGATTTAATGTCATCTTTGTAGATAAGTTTGCTGTTTTTGTTGGTCTCTCTTGTCTTAAAGTAGACCTTTCAGTTTTTACTTTAAGGCTGGTTTTTCATCTGTGAAGTTTCTGAGCTGTTGTTTATCCATGAAGCTATGTATCCTTCCTTCATACCTGAACGTGAGTCGGGCTGGGTGCAGTATTCTCGGTGAGGCATTCATTTCATTCAGTCTTGTCACAATATCCCACCACTGTCTTCTGGCCTTGAGAATTTCTTGTGACATATCTGCTGTGAGTCTTAAGCATGCTCCTTTGAATGTAATTTCCCTTTTTGATCTTGCTGCTTTCAGTATTCTATCTCTGTGGGATTTGTCATTGTAACAAGGATGTTTCTTGGGGTGTTTTTCTTCAGGTCTCTTTTAGGTGGTACTCTTCGGGCATGCAGGATTTGATTGCATGTAGTCTCTAACTCTGGGAGTATCTCTTTGATGATGTCTTTGACAGTTCATTCTTCCTGGGGATCTCCTACCTGGGCCTCTGGAACTCCAATTATTCTTACATTGTTTCTGTTGAGTTTATCAAAGACTTCTATTTTCATCTGTTCACATTCTTTGAGTAATTTTTCCATTACCTGATTGCTTGTCTTAAGGTTCTTTTCCAATTTCTTCTGCTATGTTGAATTTTTCTGCATCTCATCTTCCAGAACGTTGATTCTGTCTTTAGCTGCTGTTATCCTGCTGATGAGGCTATCCACTGAGTTTTTCAGTTGAGCTACCGTGTTTTTCAGATTTGTTATTTCAGTTTGGAGTTTTCTGATTTCTGTTTGTGTTCTGTTCAGATTGATCTATGGTTACTTTGAATTCTATGAACATCTTCCATATTTCTTTTCTAAGCTCCTTATCTGAGAGGTTAATCAGATTGTTGGAATATTTTGGGTCATCTCCATTCTCTGTGCTTGATGTTTGCCTGCAAGATTTTCCCATTGTCATACTTGTAGTGTGATTTTTTTTCTGCCTGTTGTGGTGGGGTTTATTGGTTAGAAAGAGTGCGCAGCCACGAAGTAGAGTGGCCGCTCTCTTCTGGGACCTGTAGATGACAGTTTTTTTGTGGGGGTTCACTTCCCACGGCTCTGAGGAGAGCTTCAAGAATTCAGGAAAGAGTGGGGCACAGGAAAGAGTTCTCTTCTGGTCCTCAGGGTCCTCAGAAGAAGTTCGGCAGGGCAGAGTCTCCACAGGCAGAGTGATCAGCACTCTGCCTGGCAACCTCCACAGCCGGCCAGTTCTTACTCACTCACTCGCTCACTGGACAGCTTCAGAATGCAGTTGTTTGGGGGTTCGCTTTCCCAGGGCTCTGAGGAGAGCTTCAAGAATTCAGGAAAGACAGAGGAGCACAGGAAAGAGTTCCCTTCAGGTTCTCAGGGTCCTCAGAAGAAGCACGGCTACTTTGTATTTTTTAATTCTTTTAGCTCTTATCATTGTCAGTGTATAATTCTTTCATTGCCTTTTTTAGTTTATTCCCAGCTATTTTATCTTTCACAATTATAAATTATAAATGACATTTATAAATTATATGCAATTATAAATGACATTGTGTTCTTAATTTTCCTTTCCTTCTACTCAGTCTTTGAAGCATCATAATTTGACATTATAGTTATTATGGCTTCTACCTTTTTTAAAATCTTACTTTTATGAAGCTATGTTTTATGACCCAGCATGTAATCTTCCTTGGAGAATGTTCATGTGGAACTGGAAAAGAATGTGTACCCAACTTTTAGAGTATAAAGGGCCCCATAGATATTTTTCAGCCCACCTCTCTATTTTTCCTTCCTCACCAGTATTTCCTTGTTGATTTTTTTGCCTAATTGTTCTATTCGGGGGAGAAAAAGGAATGTTAAAAGTCTATTGTTAAAATGTCTAAGTTGCTGTCAGTATCTTCCTTCATGTCTATTTGTAGTTGTTTGAAATACTTTGATGGTCCCCCATCAGACACAACTTATTGAGTTGGGTTAAGATCTTGTTTTGACTGTACCTGACCGTGCTCAGGGTTTATTTCTGGCTATGTGCTTTGGAATCATTTGACAGTACTCAGGGAGCCATATAAGATGCTGAGGGTTGAACTATGGTCAGCCTATTTAGTGCTAAAGAAACACTGTGGTATCCAGTTAGGTGTAGTACTGGGACAATGTACGCATGAATGTATCATTAATATTATTAATGATATGGCTCTATGCTCAGGAGGTCATATGCAGTTCTGGGTATTAAACTGCAGTTGACTGCATGTTAGGGCAAGTGCCTTCTATGACTTGGCTTGCATATATTAAAAATCTTGCATCCCTAAGGTAAATGCCTCTTAATTATGGTAAATGATTCCCCCCCCCATTCTTCTTTCAGTGAAGCAAGACAGTTTTTATTAGAAGAAATTTATTTAGATGTAAGGGAAGATAAAGAGAGGGATCTGTATTCAAGATAGAACAAGGACTTCTCCAGAGTAGAGAGAATGGGTTATGTGTTCAAGGAGAACACAAGTTTGATAAGGCAAGCCACGAATGATTCTTTTGATGTGTTCTTGGAGTCACTTTACCAAGATAATTTTGGTGGGGTTTTCAGGGGCATTCTTGGTGATACTTGACTAACTGGGTTGACATGACAGTTCAGTGTTAAGGACTGAGAATGCAGCCCAGCAGGGCAACCCATTTTTGGAGTAATGGTTTTCACTCTATTCAGAATAATTTTTTTGCTTGTGCTTGTTACTCATGAACCAGAAGTACTTCAGATTTGCCCCCTTACCCCTACAGGTTCTTCCTTCACCCAAGGTGGTGGCCTTTCTCTTCCCAGTAAACACTTCTGGTCTCAGAGAGAAGCTGCTTGATGTTTTGGTTTCCACAACTAGTCTATCTGCCTGGTGGTATCTTTTGTTAGTAAACAGAAAGTTTGTGGTGGAAGTTTCTTGAACCTGTTTTATTCCTGTTTTATAAAAAAGCAAAGAATGCTTATTTTGGCCACATATAATTGTAACTTTCAAGTCTAAATTCATGAAGTAGTTAATATTTTTCTGAAAAATAAAAGTAAACAAAAATTAACCTAAAAGTTCCCACTACAGCATATAAAAAGCTTACAAGTAAATAGCCATTTTTTAAAAAAATAACAAGTAAAAAGGTGAATAAATGGAAGTCAACTCTTCTTAAATTTATAAGAGAATAATATAGAACAACTGTTGTGCTCCAAATGAAAGAGATTGATAGCAAATACAGAATAGTAACAAGTTAGAACAGACATCCTTGCAAGACTCAATGCCATTATAGTGAAGTATAAACTGCATTTGAAAACTTGCTATGATTCACTGTGGATAAATCCTAAAAGAAAAAAGTCCAGACGAACCTAATTATTAATCATGCAAGTTCTTGGAATCCTCCATAATCTCATAGTGAATACTAATGAAAAAATTTTTTGTTTTGTTTTGTTCATTGCACCCAGTGACGCCCAGGGGTTACTCCTGGCTAGGCTCTCAGAAATCACTCTTAGCTTGGGGGACCAAAAGGGATTCTGGGGGATCAAACTGCGGTTCGTCCTAGGCTAGCGCCGGCAAGGCAGATGCCTTACCACTCCATGCCACCACTCTGGCCCCAACCAACGAAAAACCTTTTATGCTGACATATCAAAGGGAATACTTTTAAAATATGCTAGATCATTCAAGTTTTGGCAAGATCTACCTTTAGGAGAAGCACTTCAACTACAACTATACTTGCTGGAGTTTTATTAAAAGTATAGCTAGTTTGAAGGAAAAGAATTATATAATCTTGTCTTACTCTGGCTATTCTGTTCAAACTGAGTGGAAAAAATATACAAGAATGTATATGCCTTTGCAGTCCAAAGGCATAGTCTCAACAAATCGTATATTGATATTATAGATTTATTTCTGTACTCTTATTTCTCAGTGCTTCATTACTAAAGTCTATTTACAGAATTTCCTTTCACTCAGTAAGTATATCATTTCTGCTTGTCAGCAAAAATGTTGTAGAATATATGAAAGGTCCCCCCAAAAAGGTATTTAAGCAAGATAGAGCAAGCATTAGGACAAGACTCACATAAGTCAGGGATGTTTAAATTATCAGATAGACACAAGTGATTAATATATTAAGAAAGAATATCAGAGAAGGAATAGTCAAGATAAAATGAATAAAAATATTTTATTTTAGAGTCACATTGGTCAGCTTGCTCTTGAATCACAAAAAAATCGAGAATTTTTACTAAGAAAACATGTTAATTTTATTATTATAAAATACAAAGACATACACTATAGGGAAGTTTTTTTTTTATTTTAAGGTCTATGGAAAGTTCTTTAGAAGTTCGTCATTTGTTGAATGGTGAGTTGTGCATTCCAAAAACCCCAGAGAGTTAAAGGGATTCCCATGCCCCCTGTCTGGGTAGGACAAGAGACGCAGGTCCTGAGCAACTCTGGTCAAGAAATAATCCACACACAATTGGGAAGGTATTGCAGGGGAGAAAACTAAAAGCAAGCTGTTCATCCACAAACCAGTCACTCCACCACTTGGAACTATGAGCCAAGATGTCAGCTGCCCCTCCAGGCTGTCTGAGTAGTCTTTATTGGGAAAAATAAAGTCCACCCCAAGGGGAAAAGCCAGATGAGGAGGCAATGGGGAAACATCTTTTAACAGGAAAACCAAAGGAACCAATTGAGAGACATCAAATTAAAAGGCAATATGAGGACCAATCCAAAGGCCTCTACCAACACTCATCTGTGTTGAAAAACAAAAATCATCGGTTTAAATTCCAATAGATGTAAGGAATATAGATTAGTTTTAAGTTCTCTGTGTGCCTTGATGATAACAAACCAATCCACAATTGAAAAAATTTCTATGAGATGCAGAATCTGCAAGATTATGGAAATGATATTAAAAATGTATTGGCTTTCTAACAAAATTGTTGTGGGCGGGGAGGACTTTGAGGCCAGGAAGATTGCAAAATGGTCAGGTGCACATACTTTGCAAGTATAGGACCTGGTTCAATGACTTCCATCACATGACTCCCAAACACCTCTGAGGCTTTTAGCAGAATCACATCCTCTGACCTTGCATTGAGCAATGACCAGTCTCTGGAACTGACCTTTGAATCACTTGAGTACTGCTTGGGGAGTTTTTTCTCCAAGCAAACACATACACAAAATAGAATCAAAACATAGCCTATTGCATCAGCCCTACTAAGAAGTTAAACAGAAACCAGAGCCCATTTCCAGTAAATTTTCCTGTCATGAAAGGTGGCCAAACAACCTTTAAAATCACAGCTACACAGTATGTTCTCAAGCAGGGAGAAGTATATGCAGAGGTGACTAACACCAGAGTTTTCCCTAGGATAAGTATGGGACATATTGATAGTTAAGTCAGGGTTATACTTTTTACCCAGATGCTCACGATAGGCCAACGGGGCTTTGAATCATCTCTGAAAAGAAAATTATGTATCATGGGCAAATGTGACACTTTCAACTCAAGAGAACTGCTGGCTCTATACAGCCTCAGTTAAAAAAGTGATACCCCTACCCATTGGCATCCAACTGCCCATTGTTGAATGGTATAACATTTGGAAAGAGACCAGACCTAGTCATTTTAGTACTAGGAAACATGTACTTTCCAAGTAGCCTTGAGTTTTACATCAACCAGATGAGGTCAAACAAAGGGATCCTGTTAGGGACCAGGTTTGCTTGGGGGTGCAGGAATATGATATGCTCTTAAGCACCAGATTCTATTTGTTGTCCAAGCTGATAGGATGACCTCTCACAGCAAGTTGGTACCAACACTGTGAATTTGGGTTGCCAGAGCTTGTCTGTCATCCTCAGTTCTGCAGCTGACCCAGTAAGTTTGTGATGGCAAATTTCCAGTAGCAGTTCAGAGCAAAAATAAAAAAAAAACCAGAGTTC
>PVKC010019596.1:0-19025 GCA_004027635.1 Crocidura indochinensis
TGTGGAAATATCAGCTTTATTCGGTGGAAATAACTGAGGTCCAATGACCCAGCGTCAGTTCCAACCCAAAAGCCCCCCAGCCTTCCACAGACTTCTCTTTTATCCATTAGAGTCAGGTACCACCCTAGGGTAGGGGCAGAAAGCCAGGTCACACCCTAGAGTAGGGTCCAATCACTGATCAGGGTAGGATCAGGGTGGGATCAGAAATGTTTATACATAAAAATTCCAAATCATGATAAGATTAGAAATGTTTGCATATGCAACAAGTGATGAGGAGCAGTTTTCATTTGCTTTTTGGCCATTTGTATTTCTTTTTTTTTTTATCAAAGTGTCTATTCATCTTCTCCCCATTTTTTGATGGGATTAGATTTTTTTTCTTGTAAAGTTCTGTCAGTTCGATAGGTATTGGGTGAATAGTTTCTTCCACACTGTGAGTGGCTCTTGTATCCCGGGCACTATTTCTTTTGAGGTGCAGAAGCTTCTCAGCTTAATGTATTCCCATCTGTTTATCTCTGCTTCCACTTGTTTGGAAAGTGCAGTTTCCTCCTTGAAGAAGCCTTTAGTCTAAGGTCATAGAGTGTTTTATCTATGTGTTGTTCTATATACCTTATGGTGTTATGTCTGATATCAAGGTCTTTAATCCATTTGAATTTTACCTTCATACATGATGTTAACTGGGGGGGGGGTCTATATTCGCTTTTTTTCAAGTGGTTAACCAGTTCTGCCAACACCACTTGTTGAAGAGGTTTTCCCTGCTCCACTTAGGATTTCTTGCTCCTTTGTCAAAAATTAGGTGATTGTATGTCTGGGAACATTGTCTGAGAAATCAAGCCTATTCCACTGATCTGAGGGTCTGTCTTTATTCCAATACCATGCTGTTTTGATAACTATTCTTTGTAGTAGAGTTTAAAGTTGGGGAAAGTAATGTCTCCCATTTTCCTTTACCCTAGGAGTGCTTTAGATATTCGACAGTGTTTATTGTTCCACATGAACTTCAAGAAGTGTTTGATCCACTTCTTTGAGGAAAATCATGGGTATCTTTAAGGGGATTGCATTAAATCTGTACAATGCTTTGGGGAGTATTGCCATTTTAATGATGTTAATCCTGCCAATTCATGAGCAGGGTGCGTGTTTCCATTTCCGTGTGTCCTCTCTTATTTCTTGGAGCAGGGCTTTATAGTTTTTTTTGTTTAGGTTTTGGTCAAGTTGACTCCAAGATATTTGAGTTTGTGTGGCATTACTGTGAATTGGGATTGCATTCTTGATGTCCATCTCTTCCCTATAATTATTGGTGTATAAAAAGGCCATTGATTTCTGTGTGTTAATTTTGTAGCCTGTCACCTTGCTACATGAGTCTATTGTTTCTAGAAGCTTTTTGCTAAAGTCTTTAGGGTTTTCTAAGTACAGTATCATCTCATCTGCAAACAGTGAGAGTTTGACTTCTTCCTTTCCTATCTGGGTTCCCTTGATATCCTTTTCTTGCCTGATCTCTATAGTAAGCACTTGCAGTACTAAGTTGAAGAGGAGTGGTGAGAGAGGACAGCCTTGTCTTATACCAGAATTTAGAGGAAAGTCTTTTAGTTTTTTTCCATTGAGGATAGTATTTGCCATTGGTTTGTGGTAGATAGCTTTAACTAGATTGAGAAAGGTTCCTTCCATTCACATCTTGCTGAGTTTTGATCAAGAATGAAACAGGTTTAAGACCATTAAGTAGCAAGTTAGGCACAGAGGAGACCACGTACTCTTGCAGGAAGATATAGGAGGTAGGATGGGAATGGAGGTGTAGGGAGAACAATTCGGTGATGGGAACCCCCCTGATATTAAGTTAATATGTACCTAAATTGTTATTGTCAACAAGAGCTTGCTTTACATGCAAAAATTGGGAGTGGTGGGAGGACAACTTTGGTGGTTAGAATTCCCCTGATTCAATATTAATATGTACCTAAAATATTACTGTGAAAGATATGTAATCTACTTTGGTCAAAAATTATTATTAAAAAAAGAATGGGCGTTGGACCTTATCAAATGCTTTCTCTGCGTCTATTGATATGATCATATGATTTTTATTTTATTGTTGTTGGTGTTGTGTAAGATGCTGCTAGATTTACGAATTGTTAAACCATCCTTGCATTTCTGGGATGAAACCTACTTTGTCATAGTGAGTGATCTTCTTGATGATGCATTGGATCCTGTTTGCCAGGATTTTGTTGATGATCTTTGCATCTGAATTCATCAGGGATATTGGTCTGTAATTTTCTTTTTTGGCAGCATCTCTGGTTTTGATATCACGGTGATGTTGGCTTCATAAAAGCTGTTTGGGAGTGTTCTGTTTTTTCAATTTTATGGAAGAGCCTGGCTAGGATTGGTAGTAGCTCCTCTTTAAAGGTTTGAAAGAATTCATTAGTAAATCCATCTGGGCCTGGGCTTTTCTTTTGGGGCAGATGTTTGATTACAATTTCAATTTCCTCAATAGTAATGGGGGTGTTTAGATATGCTACATTCTTGTTACTTAATTGTGGAAGGCATAAGTGTCCAAGAATTTATCCATTTCTTCTAGGTTCTCATGTTTAGTAGCATAAAATATCTCAAAGTAGTCTCTGATTACCCTTTGGATCTCTGCAATATCTGTCACGATCTCCTTTTCATTTCTAATATGGGTTTTAAGATTTCTCTCCCCTTCTTTGTGAGTTTTGACAAAGGTCTATCAATCTTGTTTATTTTTTCAAAGAACCAACTTCTGCTTTCACTGATCTTTCAGATTGTTTTTTGGTTTTCCACTTCCTTGATTTCTGCTTTCAGTTTTGTTATTTCCTTCTATCTCTCTATTTTTGGTTCCGTTTATTGGTCATTTTCTAATTTTGTGAGCTGCGTCATTAAGTTATTCAGGTATGCCTCTTCTTCCTTTCTGATGTGTGCTTGTAAAGCTATAAAATTTCCTCTCAGGACCAGTTTTGCTGTGTTCCATAGATTCTGGCAGTTGTGTCTTCATTATCATGTTTTCAGGAAAGTTTTTATTTTCTCTTTGATTTCATCTTGGACCCACTGGTTGTTCAGTAGCAGGCTGTTTAATTTCCAATTGTTTAAATTTTTCTTCTGGGTGCCTTTGTAGTCACATCTATTTTCAGAGCCTCATGGTCAGCAATGGTGGCCTGCAAGATTTCTATCCTTTTGATTTTATGAAGGTTTTGTTTTATGTGTCAGCATGTAGTCTATCCTGGAGAATGACCCATGTACATTGGAGAAGAATGTGTATCCAGGTTTTTGGGGGTGGAGTGTCCTATATATATCTACTTGTTCTCTTTCTTCCATTACTCTTTTCAGGGCTAGTATGTTTTTGTTGGGTTTCAGTCTGGTTGACCTATCAAGTGTTGACAGGTCCATGTGAGGTCTCTCACAATTATTGTGTTATTGATATCATCTTCCAGATGTGTCAGTAATTGTATTAGATAATTTGTTAGTCTCTCATTGGGTGTTTATATGTTTAATAATAGTCTTATTTATTCCTGTTGTACATATTTCTTGATTAGTACATTATGTCCATCTTATTCCCTTACCACTTTTCTGAGTATAAAGTTGGTGTCATCAGATATTAATATGGGCACCCCAGCTTTTTAAGGGTGTTGTTTGATTGGACAATTTTTCTCCAGCCTTTGATTTTGAGTCTATGTTTGTTCTGACTATTCAGGTGTGTTTCTTGTAGGCAACAGAAGGTCAGATTCAACTTTTGGATCCATTTTGCCACTCTGTGTCTTTTAATTGGTGGATTTAGTTCATTGACACTGAGGGAGATGATTGTCATAGGATTTAATCTCATATTTGTATATAAGTTTGCTGTGTTTGTTGGTCTCTCTTGTCTTAAAGTAGACCTTTCCGTTTTTCCTTTAAGGCTGGTTTTTCATCTGTGAAGTTTCTGAGCTGTTGGTTATTCATGAAGCTATGTATCCTTTCTTCATTCCTGAACATGGGTCGGGCTGGGTGCAGTATTCTCGGTGAGGCATTCATTTTAATCAGTCTTGTCACAATATCCCACCACTGTCTTCTGGCCTTCAGAGTTTCTCGTGGCATGTCTGCTGTAAGTCTTAGGGATGCTCCTTTGAATGTAATTTCCATTTTTGATCTTTCTGCTTTTAGTATTCTATCTCTATCTGTGGGATTTTTCATCATAATGAGGATGTGTCTTGGGGTGTTTTTGCTTGAGTCTCTTTTAGCTGGTACTCTAAGGGTATGCAGGATTTGATTGCATGTTTTCTTTAACTCTGTAGTATCTCTTTGATGATTTCTTTGACAGTTGATTCTTCCTGGAGATCTCCTACCTGGGACTCTAGGACTCCAATGATTCTTATGTTGTTTTTGTTGCATTTATCAAAGACTTCTATTTTCATCTGTTCACATTCCTTGAGTACTTTTTCCATTGCCTGTTTGTTTGTCTTAAAGTTCTTTTCCTATTTCTTCTGTTGTGTTGAATTTTTCTGCACCTCATTTTCTAGCACACTGATGTCCTCAGTTGCTATTACCCTGCTGGAGAGGCCATCCACTGAGTTTTTGAGTTGAGCTACATTGTTTTTCAGATCTGTTATTTCCGTTTGGAGTTTTCTGATTTCTGCCTTTGTGTTCTGTTCAGATAAATCTATCCTTTCTTTGAATTCTACAAACATCTTCCATATTTCTATTCTAAATTCCTTATCTGAGAGGTTAATCAGGTAGTTGGAATTTTTTAGGTTATCCAAGCTATCGTCTTCATTCTCTGTGCTTGGTGTTTGCCTGCAAGGTTTCCCCATTGTCACACTTGTAGTGTGATTTTTTTCTGCTTGTTTTGGTGGGGTTCATTGGTTAGAAAGAGTGCACAGCTGCAAAGCAAAGTGGAGTGGCCGTGCTCTTCTGGAGCACCTGGGAGAGCTATTTTTTCTGGACACTTTTCGGCCCACTCCCAAGAGGTTCAGGAGACAGGACAGAGGAAAAACACTTACAGGCAACACTCATTTTCTTACAGTTGGGAACCACTGGGCAGCTGTAGGTTTTCCCAGCCTGACGTCACAAACCTGCCTTTCTGAAGAATGCGG
The DNA here is from genome assembly GCA_004027635.1 of Crocidura indochinensis. Lineage (NCBI taxonomy): Eukaryota > Metazoa > Chordata > Mammalia > Eulipotyphla > Soricidae > Crocidura > Crocidura indochinensis. Next base: position 5,061 of record PVKC010019596.1, read on the forward strand.
GTAGCGGGTTTTCATGGTTAGACACAGTTCCTTGGGTTCCAGCCCTCGGATGAGCCTCTGGGATAGCTATTTTTCTGGGCCCTTTTTTGGCCCACTCCCAAGAGGTTCAGGAGACAGGACACTAGAAAAACACTCACAGGCAACTCTCACAGTTTCTCACAGTCAGGAACACTGGGCAGGCGTAGATTTTCCCAGCCTGCCATTTTGCAGAATACTGCTGGTAGCTGGTTTTCATGGTCGGACACAGTTCCTTGGGTTTCAGCCCTTGGATGAGCCTCTGGAAGAGCTATTTTTCCAGACCCTTTTTTGGCCCACTCCCAAAAGATTCAGGAGACAGGACAGTGGAAAAACACACACGGGCAATGCTCAAAGATTCTCACAGTCGGGAACCACTGGGCAGGTGTAGATTATTTTAGCCTGACGTCACCTGCCTTTCTGCAGAATTCCTACTTTTGCTGTGTCCCACAGATTTTTATTACAAGTTGTCTCTTCATTATAGTTTGTCTGAAGAAATATTTTTATTTCTTCCTTTAGTTCCCCTTTGATCTAGCTGTTTTTTAGCAGCATTTTATTTAATTTCTAGGTGTTGGATTTTCTCCATTGCTTCTTGTACATTCAATTTTGACCTCTGTTGCATAGTGATCCTATAGGGTGCTTCTAAATGATCCTTATGTTTTTGAATTTATACGTTAGATTTATATCCTAAGGCATGGTCTATTCTGGAGAAGGTTCCATATGCACTTGAGAAGAATGTGTATTCTGCTTTCTGGGGGTGAAGGGTTCTGTAAGTCCATTAAGCCTAGTTCTTCTAATTTCTCATTTAGGGCTCTTATTTCTTTGCTAGTTTTCTGTCTGGTGGATCTGTCCAGTGGTGAAAGAGGAGTATTGAGATTTTCTAGTGCTATCATATTTACTTTCATGTATTTCTCCAGGTTTGTGAGCATTTACCTTACATATTTTGCTGGTTCTGCATTTGGTGCATAAATATTAACCAGGGTTAGTGCTTCTTGATCCACTGTTACCATGATCAATAAATAGTGATCCTCTTTGTCTTTGATCACTTTCTTTGGGTTGAATCCAATTTAGTCTCACATAAGAATGTCTGTCCCTGTTTTTTGTTTTCCATTGACTTGAATGATTGATTTCCATCCTTTTATTATAAGTCTGTGCGTATTCTGTATTTGTAGGTATGTTTCTTGCAGGCAGCATAAATTCGGTTTATGTTTTCTTTCTTTGTTTTTGTTTTGTTTTTTGTTTTGTTTTTGTTTTTTTGTTTTTTTTTTTTTTGGTCCACACCCGGTGATGCTCAGGGGTCACTCCTGGCTATTTGCTCAGAAGTCGCTCCTGGCAGGCATGGGGGGGGGACCATATGGGAACCGGGGGATGGAACCGCGGTCCGTCCTAGGTTAGCGCAGTCAAAGCAGGCACCTTACCATAAACCGCCCAGCTGGTTTATGTTTTCTAATCCAACTCTGTATTATGTGTCTTTTAATGAGAGAGTTTAATCCATTAATATTCAAGGAGATTATTGACAGGGAAGGTTGTTGTGCAGTTGTATTGTGCAGGGTGGTTGTTGTTATAATCAGGGGTTTGGATTGTGTAATTCGTCTCTTAGTCATTTAGCATCGATTTTGTTTGAGCACATAATGTGTGTTCGTTTTTGTTTGAGACTGTGTTTAGTCTTCCCTCCTATTTGAATAAGAGTTTTGCAGGGTAGTAGACTCTACGTTGGAAATGTCTTTCATTCAGTCATTTAAATATGTAATTCCACTGTCTTCTTGCTTGAATTGTTTCAAATGGGAGATCTGGTTTGATTCTTATGAGAGAAGAATCATGCATATTAAGTGTGCAATAGGTTTTAATCTAAGCAAGTCATCATTGTATTTTATCTATATCTATGTTTTAAGTTTCCAAACCAACTGATAGAATCAGGTAAGTGCTTTTAGCTGGCAGGGAATCTGAGAACCTTCTATAGTAAAATAATTAAGCTGCATTAATAATTATCTTAAGCACAAAGACAGTTAAAATTTTAATTTGGTTTCTGATTTTGGGGATTCATATTATGGCCAGGGTCTACTTCTTTTTGAGTGACTGAATCAATTATTTTTTCAATTTGTACATTTGAGATAAATGGGGCAACAGTAGAGCTTTTTTGTTTACACTCAAGTTGCTGGAATTGTTAATGAGTTCAAACATTCACATGTACAGATGTGCACAGGGTTATCTCAGTTAGAATCTGGTAGCTCTTACTTGATTTGCCTATAAGAGTTTCTGTGATCTTTGAAGATGAAGCCATGTAATGATCATGATGATGCAGCTTGTGTATAATTAGAAAGAAACCAGTGAGAAAATAAACAGGAACAAGGGAACAGACAATATGAAATGAGGACAGACCCTTGGCCTTAGATGTAAATAAAAACTGCTATTCCAAGCATTAGGGGTTGTGGGGGTGTAAAATAAAAATAAAAAGCCAGTTATAAAATCTGAGTTGGTGAGACTGCCCCAGGCACTGTGTTTCTAAACCCTTAAGCAGACAACTCCGATAAATCTGGGTAGTGAGTGGTGGAGAAATAATAAAAAGCCAGTCAAAAGCTTTATTGGAGGGGCAGGAGAGATAGCACAGCAGTAAGGCATTTGCCTTGCATGCGGTTGACCTGGGACAAACCTGGTTTGATTCCTGGCATCCCATGTGGTCCTCTGAGTAATTTCTGAGCACAGAGTCAGGAGTAACCCCTGAGCATCACCAGGTGTAGTCTCAAAACCAATCAATCAATAAACTGCTAAAAAATTCATTGTACTTAGCTTGCTTTTTACTTCATGGTCTTTCTACCTCCTGGCTTCTTTAAGTCATGTGCTTTCTTAGCCCCATGCTGCCTGTGCACCCTCTGAAAGCCAGAACTGCTCTTTCTTTCTATTTTTTTTAAATTAAAAATCATTTGTTTTTATTCTACTTTAGTTTTCAAAATTTGAAAGGCTATTTATAACTCAAAATGTATTTCTTATTTATGGAGCTAATTTATTTAGCAAATCCTAACACAGCAATTGGATTTGTTTTGTCATAACTCCTTTTTCTGATTTTATGCCAAATCAACTTCTTATAACATTGGACATATACAAGTGGAATGTGATAGTATTCCTTGATAGATGATACTTTAGACAAGTATCAAACATGAATTTTCTTTTTTTTTTCCTTTTTTTTATTTAAACGCTTTGATTACATATATGATTGTGATTAGGTTTCGGTCATGTGAAGAACACCCCGTTCACCAGTGCAACATTCCCACCAGCAATGTCCCAAGTCCCCCTCCCTCCCACCCTACCCACACCTGTACTCCAGGAAGGCTTTCTAGTTCTCTCATTCATTCAAGTTATTATGGTAGTTTTCTGTGTATTTATTTTTATAGCTGCACTCACCACTCTTTGTGGTGAGCTTCATGGAGTAAACTAGGAGTTCCAGCCTCCTCTCATTGACTCTGATGATTGTTGCAATGATGATTTTCATTTTCTTAAAAACCCATGGATGAGTGAGACTATTCTGCATCTCTCTCTCCCTCTGACTTATTTCACTCAGCATGGTAGATTCCACGTACATCCATGTATAGGAAAACTTCATGACTTCATCTCTCCTGACGGCTGCATAATATTCCATTGTGTATATGTACCACAGTTTCTTTAACCATTCGTCTGTTGAAGGGCATCTTGGTTGTTTCCAGAGTCTGGCTATTGTGAATAGTGCTGCAACAAATATAGGTGTGAGGAAGGGGTTTTTGTATTGAATTTTTGTGTTCTTAGGGTATATCTCTAGGAGTGGAATAGCTGGGTCGAATGGGAGCTCAATTTCCAGATTTTGGAGGAACCTCCATATTGCTTTCCATAGAGATTGGACTAGACAGCATTCCCACCAGCAGTGGATAAGAGTTCCTTTCTCTCCACATCCCTGCCAGCACACATCTTTGTGATTTGTGCCAATCTCTGTGGTGTGAGGTGGTATCTCATTGTTGTTTTGATTTGCATCTCCCTGATGATTAGTGATGAGGAGCATTTTTTTCATGTGCCTTTTGGCCATTTGTATTTCTTTTTTATCAAAGTGTCTGTTCATTTCTTCTCCCCATTTTTTGATGGGATTAGATGTTTTTTTTCTTGTAAAGTTCTGTCAGTGCCCTGTATATTTTGGATATTAGCCCCTTATCTGATGGGTGTTGGGTGAATAGTTTCTCCCACTCAGTTGGTGACTCTTGTAGGGCCACGTTGAGGTCTCCCATAATTATTGTGTTATCATTGATTTCTTCTTTCAGATTTGTGAGTAACTGTATTAGATAATTTGCTGGTCTCTCATTGGGTGCATATATGTTTAATAGTCTGAATTCTTCCTGCTGCACATATCCCTTGATTAGTACATAGTGTCCATCTTTGTCCCTTACCACTTTTCTGAGTATAAAGTTGTGTCATCAGATATTAATATGGCCACCCCAGCTTTTTTGAGGGTATTGTTTGCTTGGATGATTTTCCTCCAGCCTTTGATTTTGAGTCTATGTTTGTTCTGACTATTCAGATGTGTAGGCAGCAGAAGGTTGGATTCATCTTTCTGATCCACTTTGCTACTCTGTGTCTTTTAATTGGTGAATTTAGTTCATTAACATTGAGGGAGGTGATTGTCATAGGATTTAATGTCATCTTTGTAGATAACTTTCCTGTGTTTGTTGGTCTCTCTTGTCTTAGAGTAGACCTGTCAGCTTTTCCTTTAAGGCTGGGTTATCATCTTCTTTCTTTCTATTTTTTAGGAAGCAAAAAAGCCTTATTTTAAAAAAATTAACATTTATTAAAAACAGCAATTTCTAGCAAATAATATAAAGCATTTTAAATTAATTATTTCAAAGTATGTACACTATGTATAATTAAACACTTGAACTGTACAGATTTAAACAAATATTCATTTAGCAAACAAGTTGGATCACAAGTATCTTGTAAAGTATTTCAGTGTTTCAGAAATAACATTCAAAACACAAGAATTTGACAACAGTGTTGTCACATTTTTTACTCTTAATAATACACTCTGTACTGTACATCAATTAAATCAGTCATAGAATTATACATTAACCATGCTTTTATTTCTTTCGGTGGAAAAGCTATTAAAATCAAATATACATATAATACACAAACTGGGTGTTATAGTTCATCAAACATGTGTTTAAAAGTCAATGGAAATAGATAAAATCTTCCTAATTCATTCATGTTAAAAAATGAGTATGGACCCTCTTCAACAACATCACAAGTTAAAACAGACTTCGTAAGAGCCCAGGCAGGCAAAGTCACTGGAGGTGGCACTTACTGGTGTATAGGCAACATTGTCCCGGACTCCTCGGCTCATGTCTACTACACCAGAGTCTGAAATACTCCGAATTCCTTTGAAACCAAATAGCAGGCATTTACTCCATCAAAGCATTCCATGAGGAATGAGGTATTGGTAGAGCACACACCAGCGATGCTCCCTGCCATTGTGGGTAGTTAGAGGGGCATATTGTCTCAGTCCTTAGGGTTCTGCTGGGCCAGAGCAAGAGCCACAAGGCTAGGACACATCACAGACATGCTCTTTCTTATTTATCCAGAACAAGTCCACCAAGGTAAGGGAAGGTCCTCAGATGGGCTTTTACATACTAAAAGAAGAGATTTAGGGAAAAAGGAAATTGAGGGAACACCTTTGTTTGGGTTTATAGCTACCATGTTTCCCCCAAAATAAAACATCCTCTGAAAATAAGACCTACTTACAGGTTTCCTTCTGGATGAAATATAAAGCATCTCCCCCTTGAAAATAAGAACTCCTTAGGCTCTGTCTCAGAATGAAAATTAATTTACCATAAACTGCTTGTTAGGGCTGCCATGACTGGCCTCTAGTAACCAGTCATGTTACATAGAGTCCTGACGCCATAACATTTACAGGTAATAAATTTCCTTTATTTTTATTTAACCATAAGTGTATACTGTCTTCTTCATGGAAAAATAAGACATCCACTAAAAACAAGACCTAGCGCATCTTTGGTAGCAAAAATTAAGTTAAGAAACTCTAAATTTTGAGGAAACAGGGTAGTATCACCTTACATGGGGGCAAGAAGAGGGTGACTAGAGGGGACTAGAGGGGACTAGAGGGGACAGTCATGGCAAGTCTTGGGCACTTGGGTGGTATGAAATGCAAACATTTTGTACATCAAAATGAAGAAAAGTAACATTTCAATCATGTCTCTAAGAATATGATTTAAAAAAAAGAATGGATGTTAATATGAGTGTGAGATTACAACAAGTACTGTAAGGGGAGATTTTCTAGAAGAGATGATACTAGCCAGGTGTGGAACCATCTAAATTCAGTGACAGCATGTGTCAAATCAGAACCCATCAGTGTTAACCTCAGAAACCAATGCACATCCATGACCAGCCATGCTGTGTCCTGGTAGAGATGCTTATCAGTGGGCAGGGGATGCTGAACCACTCATCCTGATCTGGGACCCAAAGACAAAATTAAAGCCATGGCTGACAATGGGGAAGAGACTTCTCCCTTCTCTCCCTGAGGGTCCAGTAAGTAGGTAGACTCTAAGAGACATAACTTGCTTTTTGCTGTGAGAAGGTGATTAACTGCAGGCACCAGGCCTAGAGAACGTTGCTTAGAAAAATCAAACACAAGGATGTAGTACTATGTAGTCAGAACATTCATATTACAGGCACTTGGTAAATCAAACTAATGTGTTCTACATAGGGTGTTTGGTTTTAAAAGCTATTGATGAATTCTACACCCAAAATGAACCACCAAGAGTCACAAGAGATGCAGTTCACTACTCTGATGGAATGGAGCTGGAACACATACTGCTTTGCTTGATAGATATTCTTGGGACATGGCATGTATCTGAATAATAAAGTCTTAGCACACCTGTCGTTCAATGGCAAGGAGAATAGACAGCTTCCTCTCCAGCCTCAGTGATCAATTGAAGATGTGCATCACACAATAGTTTTCCTGAGGAATAAAAGCTGAGGAACTAAAAACCTTGAGTAAACATGCTACTTTATCAACTCCAAACACACAGTATTTAGACATATGCCAGACATCAGCATTCTTTGAAAAAAGTTTTGTACCAAAGACATGGGAAAATAATTAGCAATGTACTATAAAAGTACTATAAAAGTCTGGAATCAGAAAAAATCAATAAATAATGAGAGGCAATTAAGCTGGCTTCTCTGCACTATGCATTCTTGTTTCTTTTCTGAATGAACAAAGAACCCATTGTCCTTGACAATTAATTTTCCTGCTAATCTGCCCTTTTGCCACCTGAATACATCATTAGCATTCAATTTTGTAACAGTGTATGAAATACACACACATCTAAGAATTTTTTTGTTTCCCAAAGTGGTTGGAATTCATATATTTTTTTTCTGTTTAATTTGTTCCTTTCTGTTTGTTTTCCTTTTCACTGCTTTGTCAACACAACTCAGAATGTCTCCAACAAAATGAACTGATGGTTTGAATTTTTAATCTGTTAAATTCAGTGTTTTTGTACTCAATTAATAATTTATCATGTAGAAATACTGGGGTTTCACAATACCCATCAGATAAGGGACTAATCTCCAAAATATACAAAGCACTGACAGAACTTTACAAGAAAATATCTAATTCCATCAAAAAATGGGGAGAAGAAATGGACAGATACTGTGATAAAGAAGAAATACAAATGGCCAAAAGGCACTCGATAAAATGCTCTACATCACTAATCATCAGGGAGATGCAAATAAAAACAACTATGAGGTACCACCTCACACCCCAGAGATTGGCACACATCACAAAGAATGAGAATAAGCAGTGTTGGCGGGGATGCAGAGAGAAAAAAACTCTTATCCACTGCTAATGGGAATGCCGTCTAGATCAACCTTTATGGAAAGCGATATGGAAATTCCTCCAAAAACTGGAAATTGAGCTCCCATAAGATCCAGCTATACCACCCCTTAGAATATATCCTATGAACACAAAAATACGATACAAAAATACCTTCCTTATACTTATATTTATTGCAGCACTATTTACCATAGCAAGACTCTGGAAACAACCAAGATGCCCTTCAACAGATGAAAAACTAAAGAAACTGTGGTACATATACACAATGGAATATTATGCAGCTTTCAGGAGAATGAAGTCATAAAATTTTCTTATACATGGATGCACATGGAATCTAATATGCTGAGTGAAATGAGTCAGAGAGAGAGAAAGATGCAGAATGGTCTCACTCATCTATGGGTTTTAAGAAAACCCATTCTTGCAATAATTTTCAAAGACAAAAGAGAGGACTGGAAGTTACAGCCCACTTCATGAACCTCACCACAAAGAGTGATGAGCTTAGTTAGAGAAATAACTACATTGCGAACTATCCTAACAATGAAAATGTATGAGGGAAATAGAAAGTCTTTCTAGAGTACAGGTGGGGGCTGGATCGGGAGGAGGGATATTTGGGACATTGTTGGTGGGAATGTTGCACTGGTGATGGGGAGTATCCTTTTATATGACTAAAACACAACCACAATCATGTTTGTAACCAAAGTGTTTAAATAAAAATATTATTAAAAAAAAGAAATATTGTGGTTTCAGCTACAATCTGATTTTGGGTGCTCTAAGTTCTCCCTGATAGATACGCTGATATGCTGTAATTCCACTAATATCCTTATAATGAAGAGCTTAGTTGGACATAGAGATTCATTTCTATTCTCAGTTATGATTTTTTATCCTTTTATACTTACTTGGAAAGGTTTTTTTTGGGGGGACACACCCAGTGGCTATCAAGGATTACTCCTGGCTCTGTGTTCAGAAATTACTCCTGGCCGGCTTGGGGAACTATATGGGATGCAAGGTATTAAACCTGGGTTGACCATGTGCAAGACAAACATCCTACCTGCTATGCTATCACTCCAGTCCCTTGAAAAGGTTTTGAGGTGACTTTGTTGATCTATTCCAAATGGCACAAAATTAGGCATGCCCAGTACTAAGCCCTCTTGGGCAGGTCATTTGCTCATTAGTCTGTTGTGGACTGGCCATAAAAAAGAGCATTTGGAAAGCTGCAGTTGTCCCTGAGGACAAGGGTACCTGGAGGCAGGGGGAAACCTCTGTTCCTAAGAAAGAGGAAGGGTGTCTGTCTGTCCTCAGGCTGTTCCACGAGGTACCATCCTGCAAAATCATGACCAGATTCATCACAATGGATGGTGGGGCAGGAGAGAGGTGGAGATTCAAGAAGAGTGTTCAACCCATGAAGGTCAGGACCAGCAACATCTGTTCCCTACCCTCTGAGGCATGGATGCCAGTCCCACAGCCCAATAAGTCAGCTTTTCATTGTACCTAAAGCCATAGTCCTGTGTGCTATCCAGCTGCACCTAAAGCCACTAGTCCTGCATGGTTTCAGGATGGCTCTCCAGAGCCGCGGGCACAGGCTGGAGTGAGGAGTGAATTTGGGGTCATACAAGTGCTGTTATCTGCTGCCCACTGTGGGTGCTTCTTTCACTCTATAGTGCCACAGCAGCTTAGGTCTTCCAAGCTTTTAGGAGGGTGCAAGAAACTGAGCTATGAACAAAATGGAAATTGTACTCTTGCCAAAGAGCTGACTTTAACCTTATATAATGGGATACATCAAAATAGGTCACGTTTTCATAGACTGAGAAAACTCAAGCATTAGATTGCACCATGTGTGCCATATTTAAAATGTCAAGCTGCTCATTAAAGTCATTAGTGAGGAGGCTGGAGTCATAGCATGGTGGACAGGTTCTGACTCAGGTTCCATTCTTGTATCCCATATCCCTCGAGTCTTTAGCACAGAGCCGGAGTAACCCCTAAGCACCACCATCTGAGGCCCTAAAAACAAAAAATTCATTAGTGAGTAGCCAGAGAGATAGAAAAGGGGTTAAGGCACTTGCTTTGCATGTGGCCAACCCTGGATCAATCCTAGCACCACATATGGTCCTTGAACCCTGCTGGAGGGATTCCAGAGCATAGAGCTAAGCACTGGTGGGGTGTTGCCCACTCTCCCATTATTGAGTCTCTCACGTTAAAGTGTAAACCATTGTTCTGCTATTGAATCATTTCCCTCGATTGTGAGGTTAAGGGTGGTTCAGTATAATCCAATGGGATACAATTGTAGTCACCTATTCTTAGAGAATTGTTTTTAGAATTATACATGAGTTATGAAATTAGTTATTCCTGACTATTTAGCACTGAAGCTTCTCTATCTGAAAGGCAGAGATGAGTTAAATTAATTTTCTATATTAGCAGTAATAATAAGAAGCTTTCAAAAGTCAGATGAAAGTAAATCCAAGGAGTTCTCACATCATGATATTAGAAGAATTAGAAATGCCATTTAATATGAAAAATATAGAAAATAATAGACAAAATATTTGGTGCACTATAACACAAACAAAAGTATTTACTTTTGGTGAAATAGACATCTAGCTGTATTTATACCAAAGGGACAATATTGATTGAGGTTATTAAGGATAATGTTATTATAAGTGAAACATAAATTTTGATCATTTTTCATTGAGTCAATGAATGCATTTTGTTAGGAAAACACTTGGGATTATCCCAAGTGCGGTGTGACATAGCATGAGTTAAATACCTTCCTTCAATACAAGGCTCTCTGAGGGGACACTGCCATTTCTCCTTTTTATTTTAAATTACTTTATTTAAGAGCATGTATCACATAGTAGACATTATTAATCTTAATACATTTGTTTCCAGATAAGTGAAAGCAAAATCATTTTTAAAGATTATAACAAAAATGAAGGAAAAGTAGAGAAGAAAAAATTATTACAGCAACAAGCAAATCTGGGAAAATGATTGATTCACCAATGAGGTCATTAAGTCATTGTCAGAAAGTTTATTAAACTCTGGCTACTAGCTGACCATTCTGTTATTTCATTTGCTTCTGAACATTAAGTCACTCAACTACACATTGACTTCTAAGTTGGTATATTCCTATAGGGATGACAGAATTAAATAAAAATGAAGTTCACTGCCATGTGGTCCAAGAATTCAATGCAGTATTGCTGATAGTGTGGCATTTGTGGGCATTTTTTCAGCTGTTAAGTATGAGAAAGTGAGGAGCAAGGGTGCCTCATTCATTCCAAAAAAAATGTCCTGGCCCACCAACATATGGGCATACCTGGAGCTTGGTCAGATTGTTGTCTCTGTAGAGAGCAGATGAGTGGTGAAGCAGGGCCATAGGCAAAGTGGCAATTGTGGATGATAGGTGCAGAAGGCATGGCTTTGGCTGGTGGAGGCTTAGCATGCCCTCTCCCTTCAAGATTGCCAACTTTCAGCAGTGTAACTGGTATGTCAATAATTTTTCATTGCGTAGTTTCTATCTCTCTTGAAAACAGAGAGTCTATGCAGCTAGTCAAATGTGGATATGGTCACTACATGTGTGGGCATCCATTTTTCCTTTCAAAGAAATTGAATCTAGGGAAGGGGAGAATAAGGCATGTACATGGATTTACTTGATGCATCTTCTGGGAGAAAGGGCATTTTTGCTCATATTTCTGCTTTTACTGTTGTTTCACTGTTGGAAGCAGTTTCTCTCTCAGAGAGAAGGAAATGCTACTCCCCCAGTGAGGTGAGGACCAGCACATCCTGCCGGAGCCAATCCAAGCCAAGGGCCTGTGGGCATTGAGAGCTCTGCTGGCCTCTGTCCTGCTGCAGAGAGAAAATAACCCAAGTTTTACCACTGTGATGGACCCGGTCATATTCCCCATATACTTAGATGAGTTCTGTCCACAGAGGAGCCTTTCCCAGAAATACTGTTCTGAGGAATCCAGGGTCCAAGACAGTTTGAAGTGCAGAGCTCAGAAGACTTAGTTATTCTGCAGAGCTAAGCTATGGCTTGTCTTTCACCAAAGGGCTCAGAGGCAAGTTTATGGACTCTGATTATCTCTGCCATGTAGGCAGTCATGTCCTGAGGTGTCCTGTTGGCCCCACTTTGCAGAGACAGACATGTTAGTCCTGACATTATCCATAGATCCAGAGAGCCCTCCTGTTGTGCTTATGAGAATCTAATCCCTTCACAGAGCTGAGAAGGAGGCATCCTACTCTCAGCATTCCTTCCTCTGTTAAACTGTTTTTAGTTTCTATTATCCTTTGCTCTAGGATTTCTCTTAGAAAGGAAAAATAAAACCTGCTCACAGTTATTTGCAAAGAGAACAGTAAATATTTTCATATCTCACCCACATAACAATCCTATATGCTACCAGATAAGCTGGATTGTGTAATATATTGAACCTGGTTATGTAACATACTCCAAACCATTGGTGGCTTCATTACTGTTATTCCAAAATAAATGAACACTTGACATTTGTCCTCTAACTTTCAGCATAAATTTTTATTTATTATAAAATGGCAGTAATAAAACCACTTATGCTAGAGTACATCTTGATTAATATTTTCATGTGTAAAGAACACTTAGCACGAGTTATACCTCTTTTACACATATTTAAGGGCACGCTTCCAATGTCACAGGCCACAGAAGCATTAATGACAGGGGACTCTATCATATCTCATTAGGGGTTAATATCTGAAAATAAAAACAAAATTAATTCCTAAAACTCAACAGCAAGAAAGCAAAAACAACAGGGTTGCGACTGGAACAGTAGTGCAATGGGTAAGGTGTCTGCCTTTCCTGTGCTAGCCTAGGATGGACCATGGTTCAATTCCCCAACATCCCATATGGTCCCCCAAGCCAGGAGTGATTTCTGAGTGCATAACCAGGAGTAACCGGGTGTGGAGAAAAGAAAGAAAAACAGGGTTGAAAAGTGGCAGAGGACTTGAAAGAAGATGCTTCTCCTATGAGACATGGAACTGGCCACTAGGTCATGCCAAGGATCTGGCCACTCATCCTAGAGAAATGTCATAGTATGGCTCAGCCTCTGCTCAGCTGGCTGCATGGCCATTATCCAGGCTCAGTCCAGTGCTGATGGCTATGTAAAGAATTGGAACATTAATGTGCTGTTGGGGACAGTGTGGGTCACTCTGGCAGAAAGTAAAGACGTGCTTTAAAATATTAAAACGGGACCCGGGAGATAGCATGGAGGTAAGGCATTTACCTTTCATGCAAAAGGTCATCGGTTCGAATCCCGGTGCCCCATATGGTCCCCCGTGCCTGCCAGGAGCAATTTCTGAGCATGGAGCCAGGAATAACCCCTGAGCACTGCCGGGTGTGACCCAAAAACCAAAAAAAGAAAAAAAAGAAAATATTAAAACATAAAATTACCATATGGTCTTGCCCTACACTCCTGATTTGGGACCTGACTGGGTGAGACAAGAGAGAACCCCCCTAGAATGAGCCCCCAAATTCTAAAGATCCCGTGTTCACTAAAATAATGTGGCATGTTTATTAATTCAATGTATGAAGTAGGTAGATATATGTGTTATTTATTCAGAATCATGCTCAGTAGATGAGATGATTTATTCCATGTGTAAACATGGAGGAAGGTTGGATTTTGGGGTATAGCAACATATAGAAGCTTCCAGAAGTCAGAATTTGACTGATTTGAGCTCACTGGGGTTGGTGCCCTTCCTGCAGCATCAGTGCTCAGGTCACTGCCAGGAGATGGTCTCTGTTTGGAGAAAGCAACAGAGTGAATGTTCCCAGATGTTCCCAGCCAGGGATGCTGATCACATGCGTGTCACTTCCAAAGTCCCCGACCAGAGGCACGCTGGACCTTGACAACTCTGCCTCAGACCACAGGCAGGTGCGCGGGGTATATATTGGAGTGAGAAGAGGAAACAATGGGGGTATCAGGGTCTAGAGTTTGGGGTAAGATGCAATGAGAGACAGCAGGTGAGATGAGACTTTGGGCAGCAGAGGCTCAAGCCCAGAGCACACTCGTGGCACAGCTGATCTATTGCAGAAAATGCAGGCGCAAAGATAAAACCATGGGGATTTTCTTTTCAGGATA
>PVKC010019597.1:0-19002 GCA_004027635.1 Crocidura indochinensis
TGATATTGGGAATTGGTTTTAATAAAGGAAGAGGTCTTCGAGTATTTTGGGTTGAGGCAGAGAATTCAAGGTAAAAGGCCATGGATTCCATGATCATCCTTTCCTGGCTAGCTTGCTTCCCTGAGCAGCATGCTGTTTAATCTCTAGGTGTTGGATTTTCTCCATACCTTCTTTTTATGTCAATCTTGATCTCTGTTGCATATTGATCTGATAGGGTACTTTTTTTTGTTTGTTTGTTTTTGCTTTTTTTTTTTTGGGTCACACCCAGCAGCGCTCAGGAGTTACTCCTGGCTCTATGCTCAGAAATAGCGCCTGGCAAGCACGGGGGACCATATGGGATGCCGAGATTAGAACCACTTCTGCATGGAAGGCAAACGTCTTACCTCCATGCTATCTCTCTGGCCCCTGATAGGGTACTTCTAATAATCTATATATTGAAGTGTTTCAAAAATTGAATTACATTTAGATATGATTGCCCTGTAATTTTTATGATGCAAGAACTTTAGTTTGTTGAAATATATTTTTAATAGTAGAGCTATTGATCCAATACCTGTTCATGATAAAAACTCTGCACAGAGTGGGAATGGAAGGGACTTTTTTCAGTATTGTCAAGGCCATTTACCACAGGCCAATGCCAGATATTATACTCAATGGAAATAAACTGAAAGTCTTTCCTTTAAAATCTGGTAAGAAACAAGGCTACCCCCTCTCACCACACCTACTGGAAGTATTTGCAATTAGGTAATTAGGCAGGATATAGATGTCAGTGGCACCCAAATAGGAAAGGAAGAAGTCAAGCTTTTACTCTTTGCAGATGACATGATACTATATTTAGAAAAGCTTAAGACTACAAAAAAGCTTCTAGAAACAGTAGATTCATATAACAAAGTGTCAGGCTGCAAAATTGATACTCAAAAATTAATGGCCTTCTTATACAACAATAATGATAGAGAAGAAATGGACATTACAAAAACAATCCCATTCATAGTAGTGCCACAAATACTCAAATACCCTGGAGTCAACTAAAGAGGTGAAGGACCTATATAATGAAAACTACTAAATCTTGCTCCAAAAATAATAGAGAAAACTAGGAAATGGAGACAAATACCCTGTTCATGGATTGGGAGGATAAACACAGTGGATAGGGTGTTTACTTGCATACAGCCAATGCAGGATAGGCCCAGGTTTGATTCCTGACATCTCATATGTTCCCCTGAGCCTGCCAGGATTGATTTCTGAGTGCAGATCCAGGAGTAACCCTTGAACACCACTGGATGTGCCCCCCCCAAAAGGCAGTATATAGATTTAGTTCAATTCTTTGAAGGATATCAATAACGTTCTTCAAAGAAGTGGATCAAACACTCCTGAAATTAATTTGGAAAAATAAATACCCAGAAATAGCTAAAGAAATCCTTAGGAAAAATGGAGACATCACTTTTCCCAACTTTAAATTGTACTACAAATCAATAGTCATTAAAACAGAATGGTAGGGGTCCGGGAGATAGCATGGAGGTAGGGCATTTGCCTTTCATGGAAAAGGTCATCGGTTCGAATCCCGGTGCCCCATATGGTCCCCCCGTGCCTGCCAGGAGCAATTTCTGAGCATGGAGCCAGGAGTAGCCCCTGAGCGCTGCCGGGTGTGACCCAAAAACCAACCAACCAAACAAACAAACAAAAAAAACAGAATGGTATTGGAATAAAGGCAGACCCTCACATCAATGAAATAGATTTGAGTATTCAGAGAATATTCCTCAGACATACAATCAATTAATCTTTGATAAAGACACAAGAAATGCAAATGGAGCAAGGAAAGCCTCTTCAACTAGTGGTATTGGGATAACTATTCAGCCACTTGTAAAAAGTCAAACTTTCTCCATGTACAAAGGTACCTAAAATATTATTGTCAACAAGAGCCTTCCTTACATGCAAAAATTAGGGGTGAGGGGAGGACAACTTCGGTGGTGGGAATTCCCCTGATTCAATGTTAATATGTACTTATGATATTGCTGCAAAAGATATGTAACCCACTTTGCTCAAAATAAAATAAAAAAAAAAAACAAAAAAAATGGATTAAGGACTTTGGTATCAGACCTGAAACTATAAGGTTTATAGAAAAATATGTAGTTAAAAATCCTCATGACATTGCAACTAAAGACATCTTCAAGGAGGAAACATCACTGTCCAAACAAGTGGAAGCAGAGATCAACAAATGGTATTAAGCTGAGAAGCTTCTGCACTTCAAAGGAAATAGTGACTAGGATATAAAGGCCACGCACAGAATGAGAGAAACTATTTACCCATAATAAGGGGTTAATATCTAAGATATACAAGTTACTGACAGAACTGAACAAGAAAAACTGTCTAACCCCATCAAAAAATGGGGAGAAGAAATGAATAGATACTCCTCAAAGAAGAAATACAAATACAATGGGCATGTGAAAAAATGCTCCACAGCACTAATCATCAGGGAGATGCAAATCCAAACAACAATGAAGTACGATTTCATGCCACAGAGACTGGCACACTTCACAGAAAAGAAAAATCAGTGCTGGAGTGGTTGTGGGAGAAAGGTACTCTCCTTTACTGCTGGTGGGAATGCCATCTAGTCCAGCCATTATAGAACACAATATGGAGATTTCTCAAAAAATTGGCAATTGAGCTCCCATATGATCCAGCTGTACTACTCCTAAAATATACCATAGGAACACAAAAACTCAATACAAAAATACCTTCTGCACACCTGTATTCATTGCAGCACTATTTATAATACCCAGAATCTGGAAACAACAAGATGCCCTACAACAGATGAGAGATTAAAGAAATTGTAGTACATATATACAATGGAATACTATGCAGCCATCAGAAGAGAGAAGAGATTACGTCATGTACAGTTCTTGCTACCATTGATCCAAGTTTCCCTCTTACTCTCCCCAATGCCCTCACCTTTTTTTCCTGAGGTACATACATTCCACTTCTTCCTTCTCTTTTTCCTTCTTCTCCTTGTCCTCCCCCTCATCATTCTTCTTCCTTCTCCTCTTCTTCTTCCTCCTCCTCTCCTTACCCCCTTCCACCTTAATCCCTATCTGGCCCCATTAACACATTGTTAAAATTGTTTCTGATTTTTCAGATACATATGTATTTAAAATACAATTTATTTGTTAAAATGTAACTATTATTCAAAGGCTATTATGCTGAGTCGAAATGTCATGGGATAATCAAATGAGTTTACGTTTTCAGTTTACTGTTATAAAATAGATATTTTATACAGTTCTCTATACACAAGAATACAAAGGTCAGTACTCAAGGAAAAATAGAAAAACAACATTCTTCATTTTTCATATCACCTTACTAATCCTTATTAAATTTCTCTTTGACTTAGGGTTTAAAACTTCAGGAAAATCGAAATTCAGAAATCAACTTTATTTTCTTATTTGTCTCTGAAATTTGGCTCTTTTAAATTGAGAGGCATATACCTTTTTTTTTTTTTTTGCTTGCCATCTCTGATGAATGATGAATGATCTGATTTATTGTCAAGTTTTTCAGTGTTATTTGAAACAAAGCTGATAATTGTCAACTCCTGTAGTGTTCTATCATCTATACTTGATTTTTTTTTTTTTATCTCTGGTTGACTTTGGAATGAATCTATTTCATCTTCTCATGTATGTCATCATTTGTTTGAAAATTTGCTTAGCTTTCCAAGGTCAATTTTTCTTTCAGTATCAAATTTTTTTAGAAGAAATACTCAAAGGTCTGGAATCCTCATGAACGTTGTTAAAGAACTGATAAAATGCCTTCTAATACTCTTTGCTAGTCTTCTTTTGCTGGCATGCAGAAGAAAGGACCTGTGAGATAACTCAGGAGTGCTTATTTCAGTAGCAGTTACCAAATTATTGTTCATGAGTGCTTCTCTATCTGTAAGCTTCTTATTCAAATTATTTATCTTTAGGCAGAGAAATAAATGTATTCTGAAAGTTCATTTTTTCCACTTTCTGCAATAACATTTTCAGTTTTAATTCTTTGAGACTTCTTTTTTTTCCTACTAAGAGCTTGAGCTAAAGCTTTGTTGTGCTTTAGATAAATTTTGAAGATAGAATTGTTTAATATTTTTGTTTTGATCTTAGAAACAAGAGAAACATTCAGCTTAGCAGTCTTGAAATTCTCTGTCTCTCTCATATCTCTATTCCTGGGGCAAAAAGTGAGACTCTTTTCATCATTGGCTATTACATCATACTACTTTTAGCAATGGGCAGCTGGGATGTTACCATCCAGTGGCACTCTTTGTTTGAATTCTCTACTGAAATTAAGTGGAGAGAAAATATTTTGGTTAGATGAAGTTTTGGCTAATTTTGGCAATTTTGTGTAATTAAGAAAGGACATTTTGGGTAGATGAAGGAAAGGAACTTTCAAGTTAAAATTTTAGTTTCTTTTATTCCTGTTTGAAGTTTTTTTCTATTTAATTTAACTTAGTTATTACTATTATTTGTTTTTTTGCTTGTTTGTACATTTGTTTTTGGGGCCACACCCAGTAACGCTCAGGGGTTTATCCTGGCTATGTGCTCAGAAATCGCTCCAAGTTTGGGGACTATATGGGACACTGGGAGATCTAACCGCAGTCTGTCCTAGGTCAGCAAACACCCTACACACTATGCCACCCCTTCGGCCCTGAGTTATTACTATTATTTAAGATGTCAAGCTGTCCTTGTCGGGGGAAGGCATCCCAAGAAGTATTTGGGGCCAAGGGGCTATTTCTGATGACATGAGGTGAAACAGGTTGAACAGTTGATACTGCTCTGCTCGGGCCTTGATGTGCCACCATAGCCACAGCTGATGCTGGTGGAAGTCAGTGTAGGATGTTATAGTTTCCAGGGATTAAAGCCCTAATCCCTGTGCTATCTTCTTATCCTTGTTTTTTTTTTTTTTAAATAAGTAGTTTTCTTTTAAATTATACTAATAAGTATACTGTTGTTTGTAGTATGTATCATTCTTATCATTTTACTTTGTGGCTTATAATATGGTGACTTTTTTCATTGCAGATACTTTTTTATTCTCAGATTCCCATTTATTGAGTTTTGTTTGTTTTTGTTTTTTTATATTTTTTCTTTATTTAAACATCTTGATTACATATATGATTGTGATTAGGTTTCAGTCATGTAAAGAACACTTCCTTCACAGTGCAACATTTACACCACCAAAGTCACAAATCTCCCTCCATCCCACCCCACCCCCACCTGTACTCCAGACAGGTTTTCCAGTTCCCTCATTCATTCACATGATTATGGTAGTTCTCTGTGTAGTTATTTCTATAATCGCAGTGACTATGGGCTCAGAAATCGCTCCTGGCTTAGGGTATCAAATGAGATGATACCAGGGGATTGAACTGTGGTCTGTCCTGGGTCAGCTGCATGCAAGGCAAACACTCTACCACTGCACCATTACCCAATCCCCAGAAGGTCTTTGTTCTGCAACCTTTTATACCAGTGGATCAACTGTATGTTGTCAGTTTAAGGACTAAAAATTATATTTAGCAATTGTGGTAGACCATTGTTTTTGATTTTTGTCTAACTGGTCTGGCCTTGGCTATTATTGAAATCCTCAGATATTTGAAAGTTAGAGATTTGGAGGAGAGAGTTTAAGGTTTTTTGAACTTAGCAGGTTTTTTTTTTGTTTGTTTTTGTTTGTTTTTTGGTCACACCCTGGAGCACTCAGGGGTTACTCCTGGCTCTAGGCTCAGAAATCGCTCCTGGCAGACTCGGGGGGATGCTGGGATTTGAACCATGGTCTTTTTGCATGCAAGGCAAACACCCTAACTCCATGCTATCTCTCCCGGACCCTGA
The DNA here is from genome assembly GCA_004027635.1 of Crocidura indochinensis. NCBI lineage: Eukaryota > Metazoa > Chordata > Mammalia > Eulipotyphla > Soricidae > Crocidura > Crocidura indochinensis. The sequence continues at coordinate 5,835 of PVKC010019597.1, forward strand.
AGTTAGCTTTTAAAGACAGGTTTATGGATAAAATGATTGAGGCAGCCTCTATAAACCGAATATTTGAGTATACCTTAATCAAATGAAAACATTGGTTTATAAAACAATCTGTTTAACATTTATGAACCTTGTAAATTCTTTTGCCTTTTTTTTTTTTTTTTTTTTTTTGTGACTCTTGGTGGTACTCTGGGACTATACTCCTGCGCCAGTGTTTTGGAGTCTGCTGGTGTTACTTGGGAAACAGAGCATAGATAGAAATCCCACCTGGGGCTCCCCTCACATGAAAGTATGTGCTCCAGCTTTTTGAGCTGTCTCTAACACCCTAACTTTGTAAATTCTTTTGAATTTACTGGAAATAATAATTTTAAAGTTTTGTTATTGTGGATTTTGCTTTTAATCTGTCCCCTTTCCTCTTTCTCCTTTTTTTTAAATACAGTCTGGTTCCTTAACTTCTTTTAACTATCTAAATATCATAATTTAATAATAAATATCATAACATAAATTCTTTTAATTTTATAGAAATTATAAGGAGTATCAAATTAAAAATGCATGCATATAATTTTTAATGAAACATGAGTCACTTTACCATTAACTGTTAAATTGGTCAAAAGGAAAATGAAATATTGAAAATTAATAGTTTTAATTTAGAAAACTTTTTGGTTTTGTTTTGAGACTGCATCTAGTAGTCCTTTGAGCTACTCCCAGCTAGGTATTTTGGTGTTTGGCAGTGCTCTGAAACTCTATAGAACCTGGGGTTGAACCTGGAACTCTGGCATACAAGCATACATTCCATCCCCCTGAACCATTTTTTTTTGGCTTCTGATTTTGACAAATTTTGGAAGATATATTCAAAGTAAAATTAAAGATGACTTCACATTTGTTGTAAATGACAAAATATATTACTTATGCATTTAAAGGATGTTAGATGAATTTAAGTTAGAATCAAGTGAAGTTTTGGGAACTTTGGAAATAAGTAAGGTTGACAACATATACACACACACATATACACACAACTTTTAATGTTGATTATTAGAAAATCTAAATGTACTTTGAGAACATAACTCTTATAAATGAGTATAATAAAACAATACATAATATTAAGAAAACTAAGCATTAGCTTGGTAAAGTTTAAGAACATGATTGTTTTAGTTGGAACAGATGCGAAAGACATACTCTTTTTAAAGGAAAAAGAGGTCTGCAGCTATCTATTTGGAAATGTTTTTCAATTGCAGTTTCGTCCATGAATGTTGGATATGAAGGAAGATTTGGCTAGAAGTTTTCTATAGCCTTTTCTGTATTTCCTTTTGAATAAGAAAGAGCATGTGTGAAATACATTTACTATAATCCATTCCACATTGGGTAATAAAAATTCTGTGAAGAATGATTATGTATGGTATGAAATTATTTTGATTATATTTTCTTTTCACTTTCAGCTAGCTAGTATTTTAAAGTTTATGTAAATGTTATGGGGTGTGTTGATATGTTAATTTGCTTTTTCAAAATAGAAATATGGGATAACTTGTTCTTATTATAGATAATCTGTTCCATCAAGTGGTGTAAATACTTAAATTTAACTAGATATAAAACATTGCCTATAAAAAATAAACCAAATTTTGTTAATAACTGAAGCAATTAAAATGAACATTTTTTATCTTTTAGATTGGGAAGTGTTGAAGGAAAATGCTTATACTGTTTTAAATATAATTATTTTATTTTTTCAAATTGTATTACAGAATTATTCAATCAATTAAAAGGATAACTTTTAGGGGGCCGGGGGTGGCGCCGGAGGTAAGGTGCCTGCCTTGCCTGCGCTAGCCTAGGACGGACCGCGGTTTGATCCCCCGGTTCCCATATGGTCCCCCAAGTCAGGAGCAACTTCTGAGCGCATAGCCAGGAGTAACCCCTGAGTGTCACTGGGTGTGGCCCCCCAAAAAAAGATAACTTTTAGTTTATGCTAAGTGTAAAATGAATAATTATATTTTATCTTGTAAAAGCTTGATAATTAAATTTTTTGTAAGTAATCATAATTATGAACTGGATTATTTCATTATGAGTTATATTTTTTGTGCTATAGTCTACTAAATTTAGCTACATGTAAATTCTCATATTTTTCCTGAAAGGAATTTATTTTGCATATGATTATGACTGTGCACAGGTCACTGTTTACTAGTCATAGATGTACATATTCAAACTTTAGAATAAGTTAGCATTACAACTAAGATATAGGATGCCTACTTGATATTTTCAAGTATACTGGTAATACGTTTACATAACTCCGAAGCTCTTTATGTATCTCCGATGATGGCCTTTTATATATTTTATCCAGAAGATTAGGTCAGTGAATGCCACCTTTTTATTTTTATTTCTTCTCATATTTTAAAGTCATATGTTACTGTGATGCTTTAAAGGGTAGACTTAAAATCAACTACTTTGGAGCTTGTTACTTACTCGTTAACTTGCCTACCTACTAGTTCCATACACTAGTCTACCTGCCATTCCAAATACCAGTTCTATCTAGTGTGTTACTTCTGGCAGTTATTTAATCTTATCTGAGCAGCAGCATTCTCTCTAATGGGTATTTTAAGCATTAGTTCAGATATATGAAGTGCTTATCAATACTTTCATACATGTATTAATTACTATTTATGTACCATTTACATAGTATACATCATTATATTTCATTAAAAATATGTGATTTTAGAATTTTGAAAGTTTGTTAATTTTTTAAAATTTTATTTAAACACCTTGATTACATACATAATTGTGTTTGGGTTTCAGTCATGTAAAGAACACCACCCACATCACCATTGTCCCAAATCTTCCTCCCCACCCACCTCCCGCCTGTACTCTAGACAGGCTCTCCATTTCCCTCATACATTCTCATTATTAGGACAGTTCAAAAGTTTGTTAATTTTAAGAAATGTTTCAATTGCTGGAGAAAGTGGCTCAAGGAATTCAATGCATGGTTTTATTTTCTGTTTGTTTGCCCGCTTGTTTTCATTTGGTTTTAGGCCATACTTAGTGATGTTTAGGGCTTACTCCTGACCCTGCACTCATGAATTATTCCTGGCGATGCTCAGGGGGACTGTATGCAATACCAGGAGAGAACTCTAGATTCTTCACATGCAAAGCTAGTGCCCAACCTGCTGTACTATTATCTCTCTGGTCCTCAAGAGAAGTGGCTTACTCCTGACTCTGCTTAGGAATCACTCCTGGCAGTCTCAAGTATTGTACCTCTAAGGCAAATGCTCTACACACTTGAGTGCATGCTTCACAGGCAAGAGCCCAAGATTCAATCACCTGCACTTCATGATTTCTCGAGTATCTCTAGAAACAACCCTATGTACTTCTGGGTATCCTTTCTCTTTCTCCCCCAAATTAAAGTCAAAATTCATTCTGTTTTAATAGTTTTGTTGTTATTGTTTATTTGTTTTTGGGCCACTCAGCAGTGCTCAGTATTTATTTCTAGCTCTGCACTTAAGAATTAACCCTGGCAAATTAGGGGATTGACTGTATAAGGTGCCAGGGATCAAACGTGACTCAGCCTAAGTTACTTTTCTGGGTAGGGGGGTTTGGGGCCACCACACCCAGTGGCTCACAGGAATTACTCCTGACTCTGTGCCCCGAAATCGCTCCTGGCAGACTCTGGAGACCATATGGGATGCCAGGGATTGAGCCAGTCTGTCTGAGTCCCCTGTGTGCAAGGCAAATGCCCTATCACTGTGCTATTCCTCCACCCCCCCCCATATGGGGCACCGGGATTCGAACCGATGACCTTTTGCATGAAAGGTAAACGCCTTACCTCCATGGTATCTCCCAGCCCCCCCCAAGTTCCTTTTTTAACTGCTATACTATTATGTTTCTGATCCTGATTGTGGATTTTTTTGTTTGTGTGTATGCTTGTTTTTTGTATTTTAAGGGAAAATTTTCATTACTACATCTAATCATACTTGTTTAATATCGGTAACTTAATTGGTTATACTAAACATTTGAAAACAATATATGAAATATTAAAAACCCACAGTCTTCTTTCTTGCTTCGTATCTCTCCTAAGCTTTAGGAACTCTCCCAATGGGATTGTGAAGCTTCCAGCAAAGTCAAATAAAATAATAAATTCGATTTTTTTAAATTAATTTCTTTATTTAAACACCTTGATTACGGGGCTAGAGAGATAGCATGGAGGTAAGGCGTTTACTTCTCATGCAGTAAGTCGGTGGTTCAAATCCCGGCATCCCATATGGTCCCCTGAGCCTGCCAGGATTGATTTCTGAGCATAGAGCCAGGAGTAACCTCTGAACATTGCCGGGTGTGACCCAAAAATCAAAACCAAACAAACAAACAAACAAAAACCACTTTGATTGCAAAATATGATTGTAGTTGGGACTGAAGGTAAGGTGCCTGCTTTGCCTGCGCTAACTTAGGACGGACCTCGGTTCGATCCCCCGGTTCCCCATACGGTTCCCCGTGCCTGCCAGGAGCGACTTCTGAGCGAATAGCCAGGAGTAACCCCTGAGCGTCACGGGTGTGGCCCAAAAACCAAAAAAAAAAAAAAAAAAAGAATACCTCCCTTCACCAGTGCAACATTCCCATCACCAAATCTCCCTCCTCTCCACCCCACTTACTTTTAACAAGTTTCATTCCTCAGCAGACTTTCAAAAAAGAATATATGAGACAATTATATGAATAATCGTTTGTACAGTCAAACAGTTACTCAAATTTCTATATGTTTATTGTTTAAAACTCTTTTCACCTTGGGGCTGGAGAGATAGCATTGAGGTAAGGCTTCAGAAGGACAGTGGTTCAAATCCCAACATCCATTAAGGTCCTCCAACCATGCCAGGAGCGATTTCTGAGCCTAGAGCCAGGAGTAACACCTGAGCACTGTCGGGTGTGACCCAAAAACAAAAACAAAAAAACCCCCTTGTCATCCAAACATAAAAGCCAGAATGTTCAAATGTTCATATTATTAAAATATTTTTTAAAATTCGTGCCTGCCAGGAGCAATTTCTGAGCATGGAGCCAGGAGTAACCCCTGAGCACTGCCAGGTGTGACCCAAAACCAAAATAAAATTAAAATATTTTCTGAAAAAATAATTTTCTGAATTAAAATAAAACATCTTAATCTATCTTTTTTGTTACATAATTTTACCTAAGTGTATAGATTATAGTCATTTTAACATTAGATATGTTTTATTTTTCTACCTTTATTTTATTTATTTTTTTATTTTTCATTGTCCCATTTAGAAATGATTTTACTGTTGATTTAGTAAGCATTGAATAAAATTTGGCTGAATGTCTAGTAGCTATGTGATAGAACTATATTATGGTATTTAAGAAACAAACTGGCTTTTCCTAGTATAGAAAATTTCTTGCTAGTTAAGCTACAGATACAGAAATAAGATCCTAGCCATTAGGAAATATTAAGCTTAACTGATTTCCAAATGATACTGAGTTTAAAGTAATGCATTTGAAAACAAATATTTCTGATTTATACTTCCTGTGCTATATAGACAGATAAAAGATACTTCTTTTAGGGCTGAAGATAACAAAAAAAAGGTTGATCCATAGCTAAACAGAAAATATGTTACAGGTTTAACAGTGGTTTAAAGTAATATGAAAAATTGAGCTGCTGTGAAACTACTGAAGAGTCATCAGCTAACTTTTGAATTTCTTAAAACTGCCAGTCTTCAGAAGTTGGTAGTGTTTGTTACCTGATTAAATGATAGAAAAAATTCTGTTGACTAGTCCCAATCTTTATTTGGTGTGTTCTTTACTATGAACCAAGTGATTATTTTTCATTATAAGGAACACATCAAATGTGCAAAATACAGCTTAAAATTACTTGAACTGTTACTGAAAATCGAACACTTAGGCAATGATTGGTAATTCCTCAGTTCACCAGACTGAAAAGTCTAGGCTTCCTTTATTTGTGCATAATTTAAAATTTTAATGGTATGATAATAGTTTAAAATTTAGCAGACAATTTTTTTCTGGCAAGGAATTAGAGATTCAACTCTTTATTAGGGAATTTTAGTAACTGTATAAATTAATCTCACATAATATTTAAAATTATTCATTAAATGTATGCATCTTATTATTTTGGGAGTAATACATATGAAGATGTAAAATGATATTTTTAAATTTAAGGAAGTTGTTTCTAAATATTACAGGTCTTTGTGCATATAAATGGTATCGTATTTGAGTTTTAAAATGTAATATATTTGCAGAGGAAGTATAGGAAATAGTTATTAGAATCAGTCTGTACCAATTGTTTAAAAATTTTCTTCACCTTTGATGACATCATTTAGTTCCATGTTATTTAGACTTTAAAATAGCTGATTAGAAGTAAATATTTTCATTAAAAAGAATAGGTTACAGTATTAAGTAAATTGCTGTTCCAAATGCCTTAATTTCAGAGTAAGATAAGATTGAGGATATAAAGTTAAAATTTTAATAGCTTTTACATAGTTGAATCGTTAATGTGAACTGTTATAGTTAATTTTAGGGCATTGATTTCTTTCAAAATATGTTATTTTGCTGCTTAAAAATGCAAGATACCTAAGTATGTCGTGTTATTATAGGTGACACATTGACTAATTGTATGTGGCTGTGGCTGTTCCCAGGTTATAAAACTTGATTTGTTTTTACAAGTGAATATTTCAGCAAATTTTAGATAGATTTTCTTTCTTTCTCTCCATTTTCTTCTAGTTAATTTTTAAAAATATGTATTTTACTTGAGCACTTCTATGGTAGGAGGAAATTCTATAATTCTAATTTGCAATGTTTTTCTATGTTCACAAGTTTATTAGTGTTTAATTCTTCTTCCCATCTCAGAACTTAATATTCTAGCCAATATAAATTCAAAATTAAATTTGCATTTTATAAAACATCATATCATGAGTATTAGTAGCATTAGTAGCATATATATTACTATATTGCAAGTTAGTTTTAGATGCTATTTTTTCCTAATTTTCATACTGACTACCTTTCTTACTTAGGAAAATATTAATATAATGATATTTGTTCAAGGTAATAATGCAGCAAGTACGTTAAGGCAGGTAGCCTTTCAGCTGGTATACCCATCATACCAAAAAATTAAGAACTTTGAGAGATATTTAAGAGAGTCTGTAAAAATGCACAATATTATCAATGTTGCACTGTTTAAACAGTACAAGAGTAGAAAGAATTAATTCAGAATGTTTTTATAGTTTAGTCTGAGGAGATGTTAATTATTGAGAAAATTTTATCTTTACATTTCTTGATTTATTGTATAATTTAATTTAATAATTTAAGATTTACTTTATAGTTTGTAAGTTTAAGAAATAGCAGTTATTTAGCAAAATAAGATTTCATATAAGATGGGAGCTTGAAAACAGCACTTTTTACATAACATTTTTAGGCCTAGAAATATATAATTAATAGTTTCAAAGTCTTAAGTTTCCTATTCTTTGAAGGTTATTAGAAATATAACTTATCTAGTTAACCTTTTCTGTAAGTGTACCAGAGCTTTTGTCTTTTTCACCAGTTTAATTTTGTTGTACTATATATTATTTAAATCTTAGATCTTCCTTAGAATATTATTTTTTCTTAGTTCATACAAATGAGGACTTATGAACAACATATGAAGTTCTTACTAAATCCAATAAACATATCTAGTGAATCTTTGCAATTATTTATTGGTTAACTTGCTTGGTAAAAATTCACATAAAGAAAGCAGGACCACCATGAAAAGCAAAACATTAAAAAATTCATGGTAGTTTAATTTTTGTTTCAAATCATTTAAATAATCATTTAAATAAGTAGCTCAGTTTTAAATCATTCTTTAAAAAAACTTGATTAGAAGTAAAAGTTAGCTGAAGCAAGTACCATTTTATTATCACTTATTTAATAATTTATTCACTCAGTTTTAAGGAGACAGCTTTTTAATTGATTATATCTGAAGTTGCCGATTTTTAGTACTACTGGCACTTATAAAGCGGCTTTAATATGTAACTGTAGGGCTTTAATACTGAGATTAGAAAGATCATTGAAAAATTACTTTAATGTCAAAGCTGTTTTCTTCATTGTTGACTTTATTTCACTGTTTTGTAGTAGGAATATTTTTTTTCTTCTCAGAAGGTGAGGTTGTGTTATTACAAGAAATAAAGGTAAAAAACTAAATGCATGCTGTTCTTTTTTGTATATTATATAACATTTTTCTTCTTTTGATTTGTAACATTAAAATAAATCAGAGTTTTCTGATTTCCTGAATTTTATTTTTTCACCTTTTAATAGTCATTTTCACAGTATTTTAATATTACTAAATGCTTAACAATTAAGTTTGAGAAGTCAAGAAAATGCAATTATTTTGCCTAATAGTAATCAAAAATACAATATTTTGAAAAAGTTCTCCTTAAGTCAAATTAGAATTAAACACTCTAATGCAAAAGGATATCTAAGGTGAAAGATGTTTGTGTAATGCTAAACATAACCAAAGAAACTGTGGTTTTTAGCAAAGGTACTATTGCTCTGTTTTATCAAGTGCCAGAAGTTGCATAATGAAAGTCTTTCAGTTAGTGAAAATATAAGTAAAAAAAACAAAAATACCACCCAGCTGGTAGAGATCTTCCTAATTTTTACCTGATTGTATTTCTGAAGAAATATGGCAAGGCTGTCATAAATTTTCAACATGAACTGCATTTTTGTTGCCAATTTTCATATCCTTTAAAAAGTGCTGAAGCGTGCATTTGCTATTTATGTTTGCAGTAGACTGAGTACACTTTTACTATTTGTGGTTTTAGAAATTGGAAACAACCAAACAGTGGTGCTATGGTCTAAAAAAAATAAATTTTAAACAGCTGCAGGACATTATTTTTAGAATGGCAGGAGTCACTCTAAAACGCTGTAACTGTCCCCTACCCCCGTTTAAATGTGGACTCAGAAAGCAATCAGGTTTCCCTTATCTTTAAGATAGATTAAATAAATGAATACTTGTGATAGATGTGAAGCTGACTTGGCATCCTAGAAGCAAGTCTCTTTGATAACCTGCAAATATATATTTAATACTATGCATCAGTTGCTTGATGTAATAATTTTATAGGCTGAATCTTCAGTAGAAAAATCTATGAAGGTAAAACTATTATTTGCATCATATATATGAGGAAGCTATGGTTTAACGGAGAAAGTAAATCTTTTCAGGATCACAAAGTTATGTAAGTTGTAGACCCAAGCTTTAGATGTTCTCTCCAACTTCCCTTCACTAATTTAGTGATGTTTTTTAAACTTGTATTTATACATTATACATTGCAATAGAAGGGTAAAGAGAAGTCATGTTGATCTCAATTTTAACAAAAAGAACTTTTGAAACTTAGTAGGGGGCTCAAAAGAGACAAACTTTCTGTAATAAAACAAATGCCATGGGGTTGTAATGAATAGCTTATTGGTGACTGTTAATACTGTACTGAATATTTGAAACTTGATAAGAGTAGATCTTAAAATTTATCATCACAAGATTGTGATTTTGAAAGGTATTATATTATTTTGTTACTAAAGCTGCTATAATTTACATGTATCATTATCAGTAAAATTATCTGAATTTAATATGACCTTTTTAAGAAATGTAGGCATCCTTAATTTTGTCTTTATCTCCAGTCTCAGCTCTCTAATCTGTTCCTGAATATGACTCCTAATATTTGGTTGGTGTGTGTGTTGCATATGTGTTGGAGTGTGTGTTGCTGTGTGCATGTGTGCATGTGGCTTTTGAGCCACATCTGGCAATGCTCATGGGTTGCTTCTGTCTCTGCACTCAGGAATAACACCTGGCAGTGCATGAGAGATCACCTGGAGATCGAACTAGGGCCAGCCTTTTGCAAGACAAGCTCTCTGCCCAGTGTGCTATTGATTCTAATTCTCTTTCCCATTATTTATTCTCCTTTAATAACTGATGTGAAATGATTTTTATATCATTTTGGTGTTCTGCAGTCTTATTTTTTATGGTCACAAATTAAACCAAAACTGTTCATAGGGTCATTGAGTGCAAGACAACTTCTGACAAGAACCTACAGGCCATCAGGGTCCTAAATACCCTTCCATAAATTGAGATCAATGAACATTGATCTCTACCTGTATCTGGTAGAGACTTTTGTAACAAAGTCCCTGATTTGACCAACTTTATTCTTTGTTATCTGTCTTGTGATAAATTTTTGTGATAATCTAATTTCTTGTTAGTTTTTAAAAATTATTATGAAATCTACATAGTTTATGCTGACTGTAATTGGACATTATTTGCATCTTATATTAGTTTAATTTAATATTTAAGCTTTCTCAGTTCCTTATTGCTATGTTATAATTATAGAAGTTTTCACTGACAATTATTGTTTGTATAAAATTTTAATCATGCATGAAATACTTCAGTTTTTTGAAAATTTGGTCCACAGTTTTCAAAGAGATATTACTCTAATATTTTTGGCTTTATAATTAATACTTATTTCTTGCTAAACAATATTCACATATTTTCACAGTATTTTAAGCATTTTAGTTAATATATATATTTTTGTTTGTTTGTTTGTTTTGTTTTGTTTTTGTTTTTGGGTCACACCCAGCAGTGTTCAGGGGTTACTCCTGGCTCCATGCTCAGAAATTGCTCCTGGCAGGCACAGGGGACCATATGGGGCTCCGGGATTCGAACCGATAACCTTTTGCATGAAAGGCAAACGCTTTACCTCCATGCTATCTCCCGGGCCCCTAGTTTATATATTATCTGTGATTTTCTATTCCAGAAGCAAAGTTGTTAAATGAATAGTCAACCTCTTTGGAGTGAATTTGTCAATTAGCCAATGAGATGTTAGGTTTAGTAAAATAGATTAATTTTGGTCTCTAATAAGCATTTTGCATATTTATATGAACTTGTAATTCATTATTTTTGTTGCATATAACTAAGCTGCGTTTACTTACGAGAAAAGTATTATTCATGGTAGTTTTGATGCCACTTAGGGAAGTGATTTTGTGTATTTATGATATTTTATAATTTATTATTTTATAAATTTTATATTTTATAAATTTTATAATTTATTATTGCATATATTATATTGTATTGATTTAGATAAAATAATTTAAATTTTGAAAGTTGCTAGGATTTAGATTTAAATATTACCATTTGATAATTTATCATGATATTATAATGAAGGCTCACATTCTTCCATTTTAAATTTTTAGATTGAATTTCTAATGTAGATGGCGACCTATTGTGATCTGTTGATATAACAAAATGTAGCAGTTTTCTTACCTTTTTATATTTTGTTTAAGAAACAAGTGATTATTAAAATCTGAGTCTTTGTTTAGAGTATTTGTTTAGGAATATAAAAATGAATTTAATACAGGCAATACTTCACATTACAGATTATTTTATGATATACTCTTAATATTATATATATGCATATTTTGGGATAAGAAGACACAGATCATGTGAAAGATATGAATATTATTTGATAAGAAATAAGTGTTATTTGAAAAGCCATAAGTACTAGAGTAATTTTTCTTTGAAAACTGATCAAATTGTGGGAATCTGCAGTATATATATGTATATACACACATACACAGTTTGTTTTCAGGCTATCCCAAGTAATATTTAGAATTATTTATTCCTTCCTCTTTACAAAGGACTTACTGCTAGTGGTGGTTGAGGACCATATGGGATGCTGAGGATTGGAGTCAGGTTGGCTGCATGCAAAACAAGTGTCCTACATTCTGTACTATCTCTTTGGCTTTTTTTTTTTTAATTCTGTACAGGTCTTCATTTACAATTTAAAAGATAGACATTGTCAGGTCTTAAGAAATTTTCAATTTTTTGGGTGGGGGCGGCGTTCAAGATTTCTTTTCAGCCATGTGTGATGTGATTGATGTTTATGAACCACTCCAGCATAGTGCTTATCTTCAGTGCTAGGTATTGAAGTTAGGGCTCCTGCATGGAAAGCATGCACTCTAGATCTTTGAGCTATTTCCTTGGCCCAGGTTTTAATACTTTTGTTCTTGCTGTGTTGGGGGGTTACAAAACACTTGGTTGTAGTGCTTACAAACTTGAATGTGCTGTGTGGGGCAATGCACAGTTGGTCATGCCTCTGTTTAGGCTACTATAGATCAAATTCAGATGGCTGGTCCTGAATGGAAAGCAGATGCTCTATCATTGAATTGTACTTAATATCCAACTACCAAAGACTCTAAGCAAAATTCATTTAAACATTGGAATAGCATTCTAAGAATCACTTTACTAAGAATGCCCAAGTTTTTCTGTTCAGTCTATTTCTTTAAAGATTAGATTTTACATTTGGGGCCACTGTATATAAATGAAGAATACTTCCATTTTAATTTTTAATTTCTAAGTGGCTATTTTCACAATTTTCTTTGTTTACCTTTTTTTTTTTTTTTTTTAGTATTTGGGCCACACCCAGCAGTGCTCAAGAGTTACTCCTGACTCTGTTCTTAGCAATTTCTCCCTGCAGGCTCAGGGACTGTGTTAGATGCCAAGAAATGAACCTGGGTCCATCCAGGGTTGGTCATATTCAAGACAAATGCCCTACTACTGTGCTATCACTCCAGCTCCTATTTTCACAATTTCTAATGAGAATGTAATGTTCTCAATTTTGTAATGTTTGAGAAAATAAGTACAAAATGCTTTTTGGACAGGGGCTCAATCTTTTATATGTATTGTTTCTGTTCTTTTTTTTGTTTGCTTTTGTTTTTGTTTTTGGGCCACACCCAGTGATGCTAAGTGTTACTCCTGGCTATGAGCTCAGAAATCACTCCTGGCTTGGGAGACCATATGGGACGCCCGGGGATCAAACCTGGTCCGTCCTAGGCTAGCACAGGCAAGGTAGGCACCTTACCTCTAGCCCCGTTTCTGTTCTTTTTTTTTTTTTTTTTTTGGTTTTTGGTTTTTGGGTCACACCCGGCAGTGCTCATGGGTTACTCCTGGCTCCATGCTCAGAAATTGCTCCTGGCAGGCACGGGGGACCATATGGGGCACCGGGATTCGAACGGATGACCTTTTGCATGAAAGGCAAATGCCTTACCTCCATGCTATCTCCCGTGCCCCCCCCCCACCGTTTCTGTTCTTAATTTTACATTATATAACTATCAAATCTCAAATGTTGGCTTATCAGAATATTGGTGGTGGGGAACTTGCACTGAAGAC
>PVKC010019598.1:0-19028 GCA_004027635.1 Crocidura indochinensis
ACATTTCACAATTCCTTATTATTATATCAAAATAATAATTTTGTGGGATTTTTTTACTTCTGCCTGCATTGTTTCAGATTTTGAATGTAGTTTTAAATATTTTAATACCTTCATGACATATCTAGTTTTGTAATCTGACAGTCATTTATGAAGAAAAAATATAATTCCTCATAGGAATCCATTTAAAAACACTAAATACAACACCTATATTAGCAAAGTAATTGAAATATATACCAATCATATCATCTGAAAAATATGAATAGAACTTGATTTATAGAAATAAGAATTTTTATTAATATTAATATTTCCTTTTGATTAGTTGATTTAGTTTACATTGTAATTTGGCAACAATTCTATTGTTCAAAATGTAGCCATTTTCAGTATCTTTTATTTTTCATTATTAGACCCCAAATTAATGCATTTGTATACCTACTATAGGAATACTTAAAATGTATACATACTACTTACCAAAAAATCATGTTTCCTATATTATCTAGTTTTAAACAACTAATTCTATACTCCAAAATATTAAATATCTGCTGCATTAGTGTTAAGCATGTTATTTGAGTTATAAAAATAATAAATTGTATCATAGCAAAGTTCAAAGATATTTTAGATACAGAATCCATATTTTCATCATAACACAGCAAACATCTGCCTATAATAGAACTGTGTCCAAATAATGTTGTAATATTTAAGCATATGAAATTTAAAGGAAATGTAATTAGACATGTAATAAATTCATATTTCAGAAATTAAACATAATATAGTTTTCATCCTATGAGTTCTATGAGTTATGAAATTGTTAACTTTCCTTTTTTTTTTTGAGTTTTAGTTCACACTCGACAGCGCTCAGGGGTTACTCCTGGCTGTACACTCAGAAATTGCTCCTGGCAGGCTCAGGGGACCATATGGGATGCCGGGATTTGAACCACCATCCTTCAGCATGAAAGGCAAACACCTTACCTCGATGCTATCTCTCCAGCCCCCAAATTGTTAACTTTTCTTAATTGATGGCAAATGGTAACTATAGTGAGCACTCAGGCAGTTGTACAATTTTAATAATTAATGTATATGGGCTGAGATGCGAATTGTCTCTGAAATTTCTATTTTAGAGTAAATATGAACATTGATTGTAACTACAACAAATGAACCTTTTTTTATTGGTTAGTTTAGGTTGAGCCTATGTAAACTAAGGAATCCACTAGAAAATTTGTTTGTTTCTTGATAGAAAAATTATTCTGAAATGTTTAAGAAGTTTTCATGGCATATACTTATAGGTATAGTTCAATAACATCAAAGATTGGTTGTCTAACACTGCATCAAAGTTAATATTTTCCTTTGCATTTGTATAGCTTATTTATGAAATGACAATTCTTTAGATACATCCATTTATATAGTTCTAATTAAAAGAAAAAATAAGAAACAGTATGTATATTATGTAAAAAAGCTATTTGATATACACAAAATATTTTTAAACATTGTTGATGTTATGTTAGAATAATTGAAAGTTTGAGAGAAATAAAGCTTATGTCAAAAAATGGGAACACTAACCATAATCTGAAGAACATAAAAGAAACTCCTACAGCATTTACTAAAATACATATAAATATCTGCTACATGATACTACTTAATTTTTAACAAATGTACTAATCAGGATGAATTTATCTATGTATATTTAAAAATATATATTGCCACATTTGATCATGCAAATAAAGATAACTAGAATTATGTCATAATATTATGTGAATGAATTTAAATGATGAACTAAGTTTTAAATGTTATGCTGAAACTTTATTTTAATTTTCTTTACCAAATTCTAATTCAATGTATTATTCTGTAGCATTTTCAGAAAATACCTATCTGATTTTCTATTAGTTCCAATGCTCCTTTGATAAAATACTGTATGAAATGATAACGTGGAAGCAAAAGGAGTAAACATAAGGTATGTTGGGATATAGATGGGAATTGATAAGTGAAACAATATTTAGACTAAATTATTTTCTTTAAATCGTCTACTTTATTTTTAGTAAATGAGATAAACTCAATTATGGAAACATTGGGAAAAAAAGACAAGCAATGAGTTTTGGGAATATAGTTATATACCTCTAAGAAAATTAACTTATTTTAGATGTTGATAAAAACCACAGAAATTTAAGACCTTAATCTTCTTCTTTTAATACTATCAGATACAATTGGAAATGCAGTGGTCATATGCAGAATTATATTTCCTCCTTAGATGACCTGTAATCTAAAATGACCTGTTTTGTAAGTAACACTGAATTATTGTTACCTGAATATATCACAATATACTATTTTATTGATTTTAATTGAAATCAATATTAAATAAATGTTAGTATTGATTGATCTTTTTCTCCCCAAAACGTTATTTTTAGTACTTAATTGTGATGATTGATATGCATTACATCCCTTAATTTAAGTTCAGGTACTGTTTCCATATTTCATATATTACTTTGTTTTTCCTTTTAGGGCAAACTGACTATGCTCAGGTTTGACTCGGGTGTTGCTCAAGAATCACTCCTGGCAATGCTCAGGGGACCATATATAGTGGTAGAGAATGACTCTAGTCACTAGTGCAATGCATGCACTCTATCTCTGTACTGTCACTCTAAGTCATATACTAGATTTTTTTTAAATAAAGCATTTTAAACATAGCCTACCCAGAGGCATTGCTTCAATGTATGATCACTTAAAAATATATAACTGATGGTTTTATATTCTGCTTGTATAAAATATGTCTGACCAACAGAAGTGAATTTAATAAGTAGAATTATTCAACCCATATTTTATTCTATAAATTTGTTGATACACCCATCTATCTCGGTTGGATATTAACTGTCAATTCTTTATGTTTATGAGTTGCCTTTAGAACATTTAAACAGTGATATTTTTAAGTGCCTGAATCCTATAGGCAAAGATCATCAAGCCACTTACTTGTTTTAGTAATAGATATTGTTCAAAAATACAACTATGTGATCATTGATTTAAATGGCTGTTTTATTTTTATCAAAACCCCATTTCAAAATGTTTATTACTTGCTTACGTATTGATATTTACTCATCACACATTTTATCACATTTTATCACCTTATTTCATTCTAAAAGTAATATAAATCATTTCAGACAATATTATTCCTAGCTTGAAATAATTCATAGAACAGAAAGTATGTGTCTATAATGCCATGAATTCTGGGCATGTAGTTTCAGGAATTTTTAAGGTTTCTAGATGCTTTGTCAGCATCATAATAAACATATTAAATAAAATGTTAAATTAGTAAATCCCTGACAGAATTGCATTGACATTAGGTAGGCATGTTTAACAATAATTATACATTTAGCAATAAGTACCTCAAACAATAAATGCATGGCAGTACAGATGCCAACTTTGAGGAAAGTTACTCATTAACTTGAATAACTGCAGGCAAAAACCTTTATGATATGCTTGTAATTGGGTTGCTAAAGTTGCTGACTCAACACTTTATCAACTTATTTCTAAAAAAGAGATCAGAAAAGTACCAGGTATCCAAATTAGCCAACAGAATTAAGTATTTAGTTCCTTTGAGTTCAAAATAGACCAATTTATTATACTAGGCAATTCACTGATGACAATGACTTCTTATGACTGCGCGTATCCATTTAATTAGGTTATTGCTTAAATATAATAATTGGCCAGTTATTTGGAAAATTTATAGACTACTTTATAAAGTTACATAAAATTGTGAAAAAGTTGCATGCTTTAAAAACTTAGTATTTCCATCGAGCCGGTGGTCTAGAAAGAGTATGAAGACAATAGCAAATGGATGTTTTAAGTTTAGTATCTTGGATTTTATAGTATTTTCTCTTCTTTGATTGTCCTCTCTTCAAAACTGACCAATCGTTTTTCCTGCTCTTTTTCTTCATCACAGTCAGTACATGGTTCTATTTCAAATTTCTGTGGAATAATACATAAATCACAATTAGGAGAGTCAAAATAAATATAAATACACATACACATATATTGGCATTCCTATTATTGTGAAAATAAAATCCAAACAGAACAATAATGAAATATATATATTAGCTTTTATATATAGGTTTATAAATATAAATTACAAAACAATGATTACCCAATAAATCCAGATATAGAATTCTTGTGGTTTATATATTGTATGTAAAATATGTTTTCCTATAATTATTAAGATATTTTAAAATATTCTCTAGGAAACTTACCAAAGAATTCAATATTGATCATTTTATTCCAAAAGTCAAAAAAAACCCATATGCCTTAAACACTAAGAATTGCTATAATCTAATATTTTGTCTAATTAAAGAGTACATGTGGAGGTTGGTGACTAAACTAAAAATTTTCTGTTATTTGTATTTTGAATTAAAAAGTACTTCTTTCTATAGTCTCTTTACCCACCAACATGTTTAGTAGCAAAGGAATATGCACTTTTTTTGGGGGGGTCACACCCGGCAGCGCTCAGGGGTTACTCCTGGCTCCATGCTCAGAAATTGCTCCTGGCAGGCACGGGGAACCATATGGGGCACCGGGATTCGAACCGATGACCTTTTGCATGAAAGGCAAACGCCTTACCTCCATGCTATCTCCCGGGCCCCGGAATATGCACTTTTTATGTTGCTTCCTTTATTAGTGTTTGTAGTAATCATTTAGAACTCTTACCCTTACTCCTGACTTCAGATATTACCACCAAAAGTTTAGTGGGATGCTAAATATGTTAAACATGATAAATGTATAAAGCCACAAGGAAAATTATGTAGCTTATGTTAGCAAACCAATATCAGCTGAACAAGAGAAACATCAATGACAATTAATTCCAAATGTACTTTCTGATAAAACAATCAAAAGTCACAAAAGCATAAATACCTGCATAGTAATGTTGTTTTGCAGAGAATCATTCCTTAGTATAGATTCTTTATTCGCTAAGCAGTTCCTGTCTTCCTGTAAAATCAGTGATTGAAAATAGGTCAATAAATTGAAATTAAAAAAACATTTCAACACTTTGATGCAAGGAAAAAGAAGAGGAATTCCAAGTTCAGATCAAACTTTTATAGTCAAATTGGAGATTTAGCATTGATTAGAACACCATTTTCTATAATAAATTTCAATGTCAATAATATACAATGCTTTCTTTATAAAAAAAAAAGAAGAAAGTAATTTTAACCAGTTTTCGTGCACATTTTAAAGTCTAAATACACTAATAATCAATATCGTGCTTGAAGCAATTTAAACATATGATCATGTCTATTATATCTTAAATATATCAAAATGATATTCTATATGTTACTAACCAGAAATTCTTAGGTTAGTTACCATCCGTAATATATTATTTGCAATATTTGAGTATAATAAGCATCAGTATCATTTTAACCAAGCTTACAATACAGTTTTTACATTTCCCTTTTTATGCTATCTCCTTCCCTTTCTTTGTATATTCATTTCTCCCTTTTCATTGGTCTAGCACCTTTTCTTACTACTTTAGATAAACTTTATTAGCAATTATAAAAAGCACTTGCTTCAAAAATAGGCGTTGTTAGTGCTTTTCTCTACTTTACTACATTTTTTTGACACAACACAGAGGCTAACTATGAAATTGAGAAAATTGATTTGTTTGTGCTCCAACAGGAATAAAAAGTTTAATACAGACTATACTAAATAAGATTTAGTCAACTAATTCAAATTTATAGTCAGGTTATTTATACATGTATCTGTCTCCCCCTTTATATAGCTATTTATTGAACAAATGATATTTTCCTTGACTATTTTGTACTACGTGCATCCATCCTAATTTATGAAATCCTCTCTTGTGTCATTTTATTATATTTTATTTTATTTTATTGGGGGGGCATACTCTAGAACATTCAGGGGTTACTCCTGACTCTGCGCTGAGAAATCGCTCCTGGCTTGGGTGGCAATATGGGACGCCAGATGATAGAATGGTGGTCCATCCTCAGCCATGTGCAGGGCAAACACCCTACTGCGGCACCACTGCTCCAGCCCCACCTTGTGTCATTTTAAAACCAGCTATTTTTTCCTCTTAACACATCATCATTTCCCCCACTCCATAGATTCATAGTATCTTGTCTTAAAGTATAAAGTCACAAGAATGTATTATTTTATATGTAAGCACGTATCTGACTATTTACTGAGTTCCTAATTCCCGGATATAACAAATAACACATGATAAATAAATAAATAAACAAATAACTAAAACAAGTTAGGAAGAGAAATATTTTAATGTTTATAATTGAACAAAAACTATGATGTTTTATATCATTTAATATGTATGTCATGAAAGCATCCAAAGGGTATAGGATATAGTCTAATCTCAATTTTATTCTAAATAAGGATATACTATAGTGGTAAACTCAAATGATAATCTTAATATAGGTATTTGTCAGTAATTTAATGTAGATATACAGATGAATTTTCTACATTATCTATGAAATAAAATGTTTCCTTTTGTTTGTTTCATTTAGATCACAACCAGTGATATTAAGGCTTACATTTGTTCTGCTCAGGGATCATATTCCTCTTTTGCTTTGTTTTCTTTCCTTTATTTTTGTATAGTTAGTCTTCTTATTGATATTTGGGGTATTTTGGAACCATTCCCAGCAATTCTCAGAAAACTTGGCTTATGGTTCAGTATTAAATCTTTTGTATCGATACCCAGGCCACCATTACTTTGCTTCTTTAGTGAGAGACTCCAGTATTATATATGACAGTACCTGTTGGCATTCATAATCCATAACTACATCTAAAATTTTTAGTGGGCATTATTCTTTAATTATTTTTAAATATATAATACTCTTAATGATCATTTTCCTTTTTTCTTTTTTGATCACACCTAATGGTTACTCCTGACTCTGCACTCAGAAATTACTCCTGAAAGGCAGCTTGGGGGACCATATGGGATGCTGAGGACCTGGGGACGAAAGGGTTTGGCCAAGTGCATTGTGAACACCCAACCCACTGTTCTATAGCTCTGTCCTGATAATGATCAGTTTCAAGGATACAACATTCCAATACCAAACTTTCAAACAGATTTATGCTTCCTTCTATCATGTAGTTCTTTCTAATCACACATCATCTCGTGGTTCCTCTCAACACAAAACAGATCCCTTCTTTCCATGTCTGATGTTTTGCTAAGCTCAGTTCCATAAAACCAGTTGTTAAGTTCTGTTGACTTTGGTCATTTGTAATTATCTTATTTTTATATTCTATATATAAGATAGAGAAATCTGAACCTCTCTTTTTTCTTCTAACCTCACTTGATTTGATATTCGTCAAATCCACCTATATAGTGGCAAATTACATGATCTTGTCTTGTCTTATAGCCAAATAGTAGACAACTGATTATATAGTATACATACTGTACAATATCTATACAATAAATAGTGTGTATAAATATACAATATTTGAACAGCTACCTGTCTGCTCAACCCCCAGTTCTTTTGAGATGTACTCATATTTTTTCCCAAAAATATTGAACTTGTTGTTAACTGGCAGTTAATGTGGTTTCCTTTCCCCAATGTTCACTTCTACAACTGTTGCTCTATTTAAAAATGTATTTTTAATTGAATCACTGTGGGATTCATAGATACAAACTTTTTCATGATTCAGTTTTATTCATACAATATTCTAACACCCATTCCTTCACTAGAGTACATTTCTCACATCCGTTGCCCCCAGCCCCCAATCTAGTCTGCTTCATGCAGACACATTTCTCTCTTTTTTATTTGTGCTACTCTCATTAGTGTTAGATGATGTCACAGTTTTGACTTTATTTGTACTTCCCTAGTGATAACTTATGCATAATACTTTTTTTCTTTGAAAAAAATTTTGTTTATATCTTTTTATTTTTTGATTGGATCAACATTTTTATTATGTTTTTAGAAGTGCTTTTATATGCTGGTTATTAATTATTTGTCAGATGAATGCTTAGAAAATATTTTCTACCAGTATGTAAACTGTTTCTTTTGTGGTATAGAATATTCTTTATTTGATGCAGTTCTACTCATCTTTGCCTATTTTTACTTAAAGAAAGACATAGAGTACTTTGTGATACTTCCAGATATAATGTCACAAATCACTCAACCTATTTTTAATTCAGTATAACTTATGAAATAATATTTGATATCAGTGTCACTAATAAATTTTGAATTGACATTTGGGCCAGAGAAATATTACAGTGAATACGGCATTAATTTCATAAGCAATCAACTTGAATTCAATCACCAGGATCCCATCTGTTCGTTTGAGGTCCTTCATAATTAAACCATGAGCACAGAGCCAGAAGTAAGCCTTGTAAAAAATTTGTCTGAGCACAATTATAAAAGATATGAGATGCAATCTGAGTGTATTTTTTCTTTACAACTGTAGATATCTAATAACCCCAGCATCATTAAGTTTTCCATGATCCACAGTTCCTAGTCCTAGATCCTTTGTTGAAGATTAACAATATGCTTAAGCCATATGTCTCTATTCTTTCAGTTATATTTCATTTGTCTGAGAGTATGCCTTCACTACAAAATAAACATGTTTTACAAATAATCAAACTGCAAGATGGTCTCAGGTACAGATTAACATAGGAGCTTAAACAAAGGACATGAGACATAAAAAAGGGAAAAAAATCACATGTCTTCCAGGCAACACAGGAGATGAAAAATTTTGGATCATATTTGATTTTGGATTTATCATTCATTTCCAAATCCTTTAAACATATAATAGTAATATTTTATTTATTCATTTTAATTTACAAAATAATTAAGATAAATATTGACCCTATGTTTTATATAAAGTATCTGTTAAAATTATAAATTTGCTTGAGTTTTTGTATGTTTTAAACTAATGGTTATAAAAGAATGAACATGGAGGTTATATCCATTTTAAAATTAATTATCTACAAGGGCAATATTACTCAGTGGTAAGTATACTTCTTTTTAAAAAAAAATACCACAGTAATATGATGAAGACTGACCAAAACCAATCACTTCAGATGATCTAATGTAGACCAGAATAACGATAGACAAGAATAATAACAAAATGCTGTTTCTCAATCTAGTTGTAGCATGGCATGGCTTCTTTAAAAAAGAAATTATAAAAACTCCCAACAACTCATCAGAGTCATTAAAATAATGTAACCAAAGTGGAATTTAATAGAAAAATCAGTATTAGGGGGGCCCCGTAGTACAGTGAATAAGGTTTTTTCATTGTATGAGCCAACCCAGTTTCTATCCTCACTCCTGAGGACAGAGATGAACCCCTGAGGACGACAGTAGCAATTCCTGATTACAAACTAGGAATGCAGAACAGTATCCTGTGAGCATTTCTGGATGTGATCCAAAAAAAAAAAATCAATACTTCTTAAGTATTCGCTAAAACTATTTTAACTCATAAATTAGAGTAATTTTCTACTTTCAATTCAAGATTTAAAGTATATTTTATGCATATTTTTTCTCCCCTTGATAAGACTTAAAAGTATGGAACAAAAAATTAAGCCAGTACTGCCTGGGCTAAACATAAAACATTTCACTTTTTATTCCTCAGTACATTGAGAAAAGTTAAATATATGATAATTTAGTAAGTTGGAAAGATTAAAAAATAACACATACACTGAGAAGTGCCTTAATCCCAAAGTGAAAATTAAAATAAAATGTTCAATGTTTTTAATCTTGATATGATATTAAGCAATATGAAAAACATTTGCAAACTGCAGGGAAAAGGAATAAAGCAGATATATCCTGTGCTTTCTCAACATGATGCCAATATTATTTAAACTGCATTCAGAGTAAGTTAATCATATTTCAAACTGGTATTGCATTATATGGTTAAGCCTTTGGCAATTCATTTTCAGTTTTCTCAGATGCCTAAAACAAAAAGAATGCAATGGTCCTTTTCTCAAGTGACCATATCTTTCTTACAAAGGTCAGGAGGTACATTCAAACACTCTGGACAAATGCTAAATATAAGTTTATCTCTAGTTTATAATTTGGAACCTTGAACCGAGATAATATAGAAATCAGAAAATTAAAATTTTAGTGTATTATCTGGCAGTACATATAATAAAATAGGAAAAATAAAAATTTCAATCAACAGTTTTAAAATAATTATGAATGATTGTGCAATGGTTGGATAGTAGTTATTATATCAGATACAATTATAATAAACACGAGCTAACAAAACTGAAGTTTTTCAAATATTCTACAGAAATATTGACAAAAACATACTTAAGTAGATTTATTAATGCAAATACCTAAGTTTACTTATTGAATAATATCTATCTATCTATCTATATATACATTACCTTTGTCACAAGATACTGACATACATTTTAGGTATGCAAATTTACTATAAAACGCCCTACATGTTAATTAATTTACTAATTTAGTCATAGGAAATCACATTTGAAAAATATTAACCTAAATATTATGGATCACAAAATAGTAAAAGTCTTAATAATAAAATCACTTAATAATAACATCAAAGTGGTATATTAAAAAAGAAAAATATATGCTTAATACTTATTCTATTATGTTACTCATTTTATGTCTTAAATATAGTGAGATAATATATGGTATTAGTTGTTTTTTGTGAGTTTCCTAGAACCTAGAGTTAAAAGAGATGCAGCAACATTTAGAGGCTTCTAACCTCTATGGTTTTATTTCTTTACTACCTTCCAGAATCAATGTTTTTCTTTATGCAGTTATTTAATACACAGTCTTCCATAATACAATTAAATTTTAGATTATTTATTGATCATTTTTCAAATCTGTCTTAATTATTTCCTTCTGATAGTTTCTATGATTTTTTCTGAAAAGCAAAACAATGCTGAGTGAGGCTGTACCTTATTTCAAATTTTATAATGGTATGGATTAATGTGTTATGTTTCTTTTCTTAGAGAACGTAATAAAAAATAATTGAAAAAATAGGACCAGAGCAGTGGTGTAAGCAGTATGGTGATGGTGATATGGTGTTTGCCGTGCACATGCTAACCTATGACTGACTGTGGTTTGATCCCCTGGTGACCCATATGGTCCCCCAAGCCAGGAGCATTTCCGAGCACATAGTCAGGAGGAATCCCTGAGCATCACCAAGTGTGCGCCCCATCCCAAAATGGGAAAAATATTTACTGAGGCTTTAAGTGAGATTATCTTTGCATAAAAGTTGCTGCCAACAGCTTCCTCTATACCAGTGATGGACTAGGTGTTAAATCTGGTTGTTTTTAAATTCTTTAAAATAGAGTAAGATGGGGTCGGGCGGTGGCGCTGGAGATAAGGTGCCTGCGCTAACCTAGGACGGACTGCGGTTCGATCCCCTGGTTCCCCATATGGTCCCCCATGCCTACCAGGAGTGACTTCTGAGCAAATAGCCAGGAGTAACCCCTGAGCGTCATCAGATGTGACCCAAAAACCAAAAAAAAAAATAGAGTAAGATAAATATTTCTCTTTGACAAAGGGGTTAATATGACCTAAGATTAACTATGCAGAGTTTTATATCATTTATTTATTTTCCTTCTGTTGCATTTTGATAGATTAGTGGACAATAGTATTAAACTTCATGTAGCTGCAGGTCAGTTTTCTCAGATCATAGTCACTTAAAACTCCTTAAACTGACACAAAATCAATATTCAAAAATCACTTGCATTTATATGCTAACAATAAACACTCTAGAAATTTAAGTTAATATAATAATCATAATAACATAAAATGGAAATAGAGAAATTAAAATAAGAAAAGTGTACTGAAACTTTAAAATGAGAATATTTTTAAAGATGATACAAACCAAGATTAGGTCTTACATGGACCAATATTATTAACATATCAATTTTCTGAAATTGATCTATAATTTTAATGCCATTTATTTCAGTATTCTGTACGACTATTTTATTATAATTATCACTTTATATCCTAATATTAAATCAGAAATGCAAGATTCTTAAATTGCTAAAAAATATCTTGTAAAGGAACAAAAAAAAAGGAATTATAACTTCAGTTTCAGAACTTACTACAAAGTTAGAGTAATCAAATAGTATCATGTCTACTTGATATAAAATAATATTTCTCTAATCAATGAACTAGAAAATCAGAGCATAGCTTATTTTGGACATTTTCATTCTCACATATTTAATTATTTGAATATTTGTGATTTCTCATTTTCAATTATCTCATTTCTGAATAATATTAATATATATTTTATCAAATAAATCAGGGACCTTAAGTTTTGATTAGTCCTTCAATTTCTAATAAAAACAAAGAAAATATAGAATGATAGATTAGTCAGACATATAGTGTGAGGTTTAAAGGACACATTTTGCATGTTTAGATTCTGGTTCAATTGTGAACACCACACATAGTCCCTCAAACACAGCTAGAATCATTTCTGAACACTTCCAAGTGTGTACCCTACCAAAAATGGGAGAGGACAGCTTATTTTTGTTTATTATTTGTTATTTCTTGGAGGGTTCTAACATATTTTCTCACTTATCTTTCTCCAGGATTTATTTTTGTAAAAACTTACATGGAAATGCACTATTAGTGAACCATATCTACATATTAAATTAATTTGTAGAAATGTAAAGTAGTGGTAATGCAATTTAATGTTTAGACCTAAGAATAAATTGTCGTTTTAGATTTTCTGTTGTGTGTCTAGGATATTGACATATTATGAGGATATCTCCTCAGGTAACACTACTTTGAAGATATCCAAGACAACTATACGTCTAAAATTTGAAATCTGATATGTACTTCCATTTTCTGAATTCCTTTTTTCTTACTTGGCTTATCAAATTTTGGTTTGTTGCATTTTTGGTTTGTAAATGTAACTTCTTGTTTATTGCCTTCAAACTATATTCATTCTTTTTTCTTTTGGAAACAAAATGAAGAGTAACTTTTTTCTACAAATAATTATACATTTTCAATTATATAGATTATTATCATGAACAGATACAATATATGTGAATACTAAATTTTTGAAATATTTATATGTCTAAGTTTACTTAATAATAAAAAAATGGCCTAGTTAACTTATATTTCTATCATGCCTTATTTTCTTTGCTATTACTTATTTCTGTCTAATCCTGAATGACTCAACATATATAACAGATATCCATCTATCTATCTATCATCTATCTATCTATCTATCTATCTATCTATCTATCTATCTATCTATCTATCTATCTATCTATCTATCGATCTATCTATCTATCGATCTATCATTTATCTATTATCTATCTATGTTTTGGGGCCACACCCCGTGGCGTTCAGGGGTTACTCCTGGCTCTGCTCTCAGAAATTGCTCCTGGAAGGCTCAAAGGACCATTTGGGATACTGGGTATTGAACCAATTTTGTCTTGGGTCAGCCCCATGCAAAACAAATGCCTTACTAAGGTGTTATCAATCCAGTCATCAAATATATATTGTAAGATGACACCCAGCTATTAACCTAGAATAAGGCATTTCCCTAATTTCCTCTTTCCTTTAAACCTATCCCTTTGATATGTAAAAGTCCATCTGGATAGGCACTTTTGTTTCTCATTTAACCTTCCCTGCACTTGAAAAAATAGAAGTCAGTCTGGCATGAGACCAGAGAGAACATGAATAAAGAAGCCACAGACTCCATGACCATCTCCTGAATGTCTTTATTTATTCTTTGTAGCTGCCCTACCTACTTCAGATTCATCTGCCTGTTGAAAATATGACATGCGGGGTGATTTCACAACACGGGATTTATTTTATATGTCTCAGATTAGCAACTGTGTCAAGTCACAAAATTAAAATATCATTAAAGTTAGTAAATATAAACAAAATATAGTCACAAGTTTCATATTTTCTACATTCATCAGAATATTAAAAAAACCTACCATCTTTCAATGAAATCTTTCTACATTACTCTATTTATTTACAAGTTTATGAGAAATATTATAATGACTTTAATTTTAATTTTTTTTGTTTTTTAATGTTACAAAAACTATTAAGTGATCATAGCAATGAGTTCTTCTTTGGAATTTCATCTTGAACTCTTGAAAATATTGAAAGTTAGCCATACTTCTATCAGAACCTCTATATTTTAGGTTCATTATAATATTAAACATTGGCTATATTTCTACCAGGACCTTTATATATGTATATATTATATATATATATATACATTCAGAAAAATATTTGAGAGTAGCTACTACATTCAAAAATAAACCTTGTTTTTGGTATGGGCTAAGAAAGTTAAAAATATATATCTGTTATTTTCATGTTTAATTATGCAAAAATGAATATTTTGTATTATCCATTAAGTTATCTTACATTAGGATCACAAGCAGTAACATTGAGATTTTCTCCACTGGATGTCTTTTCTTGCAAGTCGTCCCTCTTTTCCGCAAAAACATGCTGAGACTAGAAGTTAAAATAGAAAAAAAAATAAGCAAGGAACACAGGTATACAAGTTTTATTCACACATATTATAAAATATAATCTAATGCCAACATCATATTCAAAGAAACATCAAATCAAAATTGATTAAAAATTATAATTTAAAATAATTATTTTCAAATTAAGTTAGGTGCTTTAAATCAATTTTATTTATATTCAGTGGAATTACTTTATTTTATTTTATTTTTTTGTTTGTTTGTTTTTGGGCCACACCCAGTGACGCTCAGGGGTTACTCCTGGCTATGCGCTCAGAAGTTGTTCCTGGCTTGGGGGACCATATGGGAAACCGGGGAATCTAACTGCGGTCCATCCTAGGCTAGCGCAGGCAAGGCAGGCACCTTACCTTCAACGCCACCGCCCGGCCCCCAAGTGGAATTATTTTATTTCTGACCATATTTTTGGCATGCTACACCAAATTTTCTTTTAGCTTTGGTTTCTAATTTTGGATTGAATTCACATGTCCAAAAGGGATATAGAGCAAGTCAGAGTGCAGGTTCTTCACTCGATCTTTAGCACCACATGAGCCCTCTAAATATTACTCAGTATAGACCCGATGTCTTCTTAGCAACATTGGGTTAACACTGAAATTCCCATGATATACAGGATCCTAGCCACATTGTATTTTTCTCAGGTTCCTCATGTTAAAATGTTTTGCCAGGATCTCGGAATATTACTGATATTTGACTTCCAGGCTTCCTAAACACTATTTAATTGATTATACCTCATCCTGAGGGGGAAAAAAAGAAATTCTATTTTTGGGTATCTATCTTTAGTACAGAAAATCATTCTGTCAAAAAATGCCGATCACTATTCATCACAATACTCACTCAGTACAATATCTAAGAGTTGGCATCAACCTACATGTCCAACAACAGATGAGTTAATCAAGAAGGCATGGTACATACATATAATGAAATACTACATAATTTAATGAATGATGCAATCAATTTATTACAACATGGATGGAACTAGAAAGTGTCATATTAAATGAAATAAGCCAGAAGGAGAAAAATAAATACAGGGCAATATCACTTATATGTATTATTTAGAATATGAGAGAATGAAAAAATTTTAAAGATAGATTTCCTAGAACACTCTTGGCTCCAGAATATAGTTCAGAGAAGGAAAGAAATAGACTGTAGTTGTAGAAAGACAAATGTAAAATAACAAATAATTGGAGGATTGGGGATTCAGGTACACTGGTTTTGTTAATGAAGGAAAGAACTAAATGTTCAAGCATTGGAGTTAAAACACTAAACTCAAGAGTCCCAAATATATTAATTGCAGGCTGTATGTGTGTGTGTGGTGAGAGGTAACTTGGGATGGACTCTAGAAATATTGGTGGAGGGAGGTTGACACTGGTGGTGGGACTTGTGCTAAAACATTGTATGTAAAAATCCATGATAACTTTGTAAATCACAAAGCTTTAAATAAGTATTTTAAAAATAATAAAAAATATTAGGCTGTCTTTTCTACTCTTGTAATTTCCAAACAAATTGTCATATAACAAAAGGTATTGCACCCTTCATTTTATCAATAAAAGGTCGCTTTATTATTTAATTGTAATTTTATAGAGTTTTATCCATCCTAATTCTTCACTAAAAATTGAATCTTAAAATAGTGTAATCAAAATTCATATATTCAAGGAAACTACATAAATAGGTAAAGGATATTTTTTCAGGAAGCTTCCCTTTCTTATACTTCATAAAAAGACATATCATATTTAGTTTTTGAATCCTTAGAGATGGTTCAAAGATTATCTACTCAAAAATGTTTTCAGTGAAGATTTACTATAAACATATCATTAAATGCATTGATTTCTGAGAGTACTTTGTATTACATACAAATATAAAATACAGTGACTTCTCATTCTAAAACTTCAGTCTTAGCCTTGATATGAAACTTTGATTTTAGTATTTCACAGGGAATAAAACAGAAATTCTAAGTGGTAGATACAAAATGACAAAAAATAAGATATGATATCAAAGTATTAAAAACCACTCTGGGTGGATTTTTCTATTTTCTTTATTTTGTTGGGGGAGTAGGGTGAATAACCAGCCATACTCAAGAGGACTCTGGAAATCAAATGTGGTGCTGGGAATTCACTGAGACAGTTATGTTTAAAACAGAATACATTTATACTGTTTTTGAAAGAATGTGTTAAGAAAGCTAAAGGCAATATAAGATAAAAAAGCATGATACAAGTTTGAATGTGAAAAAAAAAGTGTAAATTTTTGGTATGCTCTATATTTTAGCAGTTGAATACTCATGAGGAAAAAAATCCTATAAAATAATTAAAGGATACAAAAAGGAAGCTGAAAAGTTTAGATTTGATCTAATAATCAATTGGGAATCCATTAAATGCTTCAAAGCATGTTTGGCAAGCCTGGAGCTTCTGTCAGCAGCATTTGGCAAATATAAAATAATTTTGGTAAAAAAATAATTAGGTAAAATAACAAAATGACCAAATTCATGATGAGAAAGTCAAAGAAAAATTTAATTTTAGAAATTTAAAAGAAATTGTCATCAGACCTTATTAGAAAGCAAAGATTAGAAAAAATATTAGAACAGACAATTAGGAAAACCCTGAAGAATAATAATATTTATAATAATAAAAGTGTGTTTTGTTATTTTTAAGAAACAGTTTAAACCTTTGTGGAACATCTCATTGTGCACTATTATATAGCTGTTCTAAAAATACATTACCAAGAATCAAAAGAGACATTTAATTTAGCTAAAAGCTTTGGAACACATTGACCTCCTGCCTTCCTATAATCTTCACATTACAGATAGATAGAAGATATAGGTTAAAAGTAGCATGTAGAACAAAAATCATTTTAAATTGGAGAATAGTATCTATTAGCATCAAATGAAGGATCACAAAGCCAAATAATACAGGAAGGAGTAAATCACGTTAATGGAGAAGAAAACATTTTCTGTATTTCAATTCTATTGAATAATCAAAATCCAGAAAAAACTTTACTGTAGAAAAACTAGAACAGTGGAAATTCAATTATATGGATAAGAGTATTTAAAAAATGAAGAAGTAAGAGAAAGCATAGAGGGGAGGGTGCTTATTTGCATACACCTGACTACAGTTTGATTCTGGATACTATCTATGATCTCTCAAGCACAGCCAAAGTGATCCATGAACATGGAACCAAAGTAATCCCTGATTTTTTCAGATTTGAACAACTTCCCCTTCCCTACCAATAATGAAAAAATAAAATATAAAACTGATTTCCAATACGAGGGATAATATTTCATAACACTGTCTTGCACTTTTATACATGTGTTAAATTTTAGTCACAGTAAGATTTCCATGTTATTTTGATTTAGATATATTTATAATAGATATCCTATATATAAATATAAGCCTAATGAAAACTATTATTAAGATCTTAATATTTAATAGAAATTTTAGTGTCTTAGTTAAATATTTTAGAAGTTATAATATTTATAACATATACAATATTTACAGGCACAGAACCTTCTTGAATTCAGACAGTATGATAACTAATTAATTCACAGTGATCATAAACATTTATCTGTTTGACTTCAGACTTCTAATAGACTGGTATTTGTGAAAAGTGCTTAATACTTCATGCCATCATTTAAAACTAGTCTATATTTTTCACATACTTTTTACTCTTATACAATTTTTTTAGTACCAAAGAAAATAAGAATGAACAATAAATAGGAAGAAGGTTGAATTTTAAGAGCCATATGATTATATAGGATCATTTTTAAATGTGTCAATTAGAATCAGTTCTTAATGTATCATTCAACAAATTCATTAACACAAGAATATTTTCAAATTGAATAAATCATTAAAACATTATTTTGAAATTAAGGAACTAATTGCTTCTCATTAAATGTCCATTCAACTTTAGAATGGCTCTTGATATTTTGTTACATTTTTTCCTCTGACTTGTGACAGTGTATTTTAAATTTTATGTATCAGTTTATTATGTCTAACTATTATGATGTGATATAATTAAGATAACTGGAACCTCTAATATATGACTCTATATTAATTATATTAAGAAGCAGATACAAATGGCTAGATTAATTTATTCTTAGGGAATAGGTTGTTCTAGTTTTTCTACAGTAAAGTTTTTATGGCTAATAAATCTAGTTTTGTTTCAGCCATTTCTAAGCCTGGTGCTTTGCCCTTTTTCAATTCTCTCCTTAATATCATGTGATACAGTTTCTTTACAAATAAAGTGCAATAATTATCATCTGTTAATACTTGATGTTTCATATAATCACATAGACTTAAATTATAAAGTGAATCATGTAAATATATTAAAACTGAAATTGTGACAGGAGAACCGAACAAATGTTCATCATAGAGAACAGAAAATATTTAAAAAATTTACTAATAATGATGATGCCCCTTTACGTTAAGCTATAAGTAACTTATCAAAAAATAATATACCTAATAAATAAAATGAATACATGAACATCCTTTTAATGCAAATGTTATACATTTATGAAAATATTCCCAGAACATTATGATGCATTAAAAATTTCACTAATCATAATGATGCCCCTTAGTTATTAGTAATTTATCAAAATAAT
>PVKC010019599.1:0-19028 GCA_004027635.1 Crocidura indochinensis
CTTTCTTTCTTTCTTTCTTTCTTTCTTTCTTTCTTTCTTTCTTTCTTTCTTTCTTTCTTTCTTTCTTTCTTTCTTTTTCTTTCTTTCTTCTTTTTTTTTAAATAATATCTTTAAACACCATGATTACAAACATTTTTTGTAGTACAGATATCAGTTCACCTTGTATTTAACTGATGTTGAAAGTTCAATGCAATCCTTTGGTTATCTTATGCATTTGGACATAAAGTAAACACTAGAAAGAAGAAGTTTACCTCACTAATCAATCCGGTCAGAAATTTTAATTCTTTGTAGTATAATGGGAGTGACTTGTTGAAACTTGCTTCAGACACTTGAATAGGTTCACCTGCAGGGTTAGGTGGTACTATCAACCACTGTAAGACTTCTCTTTGCTCTGAACAGTCATGACCTTTCTAAGTGGCATTAATCTGTTTGCAGTCACTAAGTCAAAAAAGTAGTTAGCTATATGAAGACATAGGTTGTACTTGAAAGGTATTGCCAGGCATAAGATGCTGTGGAGAGGAAAATAAGGCATGGATCAAAACAATCAGTCCAGAAAAGGGAAGTGAACTCAACTGATTCAGTTGGAGTATTCATGCTCACTAGAAAAAGGATATTTCTATCCTGGCCTATTGGAAGTTACCTCCTTCTGAAAGAATTGTTCATGAGGAGAGAAAGAGACAGAAACAGACAGACAGACAGAGACATAGAGAGAAGTTTCTACCTATCCTGGAAGCAGCAGTAAAAATGATGAAGGCAAATGTAAAGCTAGTCCCCTTATGTGGGAGTCTCACAGTGAGAGGCAGGCAGGCAGACACTGGGCAAAGACTTACAGACAAAAGTTGGGGTGACCTAGTTATACTCAATGTGGGAAATGTTCTTTTCCTATATCCCACTTGGCAGATGTGGTGAACTGACTGAGGTCTCCTCAGTGTATGTATGGAAGGAAGGCATGCTTATTATGTGAACTTTTGGTTGGGTTTCAGAACCATGACACCCTAAAAGTCTATCCCTAGGAAACACTCCAAGTCCAGAATTTACTCAAGCTGTTGTGCATGGCTCTGTAAAGATCCTGACAGCAGAGAAAGAGATATGGTTTGAGATGCCAAATGGAATTGGAAGGAAAAACAGATCCTACCAGTCAAATCACACTATCTACCCTTATTTTCTCATAGCGGACATAAAAGATTTAAATCTGAAACAGTTGTCAATGTCAATGAATATATCTTTCAGTGAACTAGCACACATCAGAAGTTAAGGATCCAGGTACTATCAATTAATTAAATTAAGACACCTGTTTTCAAGTTCTGGCGTTGCTCTACTATCATAACGTGCCTTTTTTGTTGTTATTAATTTCACAAGGACATTTCCATTCCTGTGCTTTCCACTTTCTGATTTGCATTATAAATATTTATTGAGGGAATGATGCAGATCAATTCATGTTGATCTTGGTGCCTTGAGGGCAAACGGGATGTTAGTACCTTAAGGGAAAATGGGATATTTGATTCATTTTTCACATTTCTTCTCTTTACATTTGCACTCTGCACACTGCCTTTCACATATTAATGTGTGCTTCCTGTGAGCACTGTGCCAGGCTCTCTTTATAGTGATCAGCTGATAGGATCGCTGAATTCTTTTCTAGTTATTACAAATAAGTCAGTCCTTTGCTGAAATAACTAACACCACTATCTTTGACAATAATAGGACATTTACTGTGTGCCTATAACTCTTCTGTGTAACTTTTGGCGGGGGAAGGGGGTCTTAGGCCACATGCTCATGGTTATTCCTGGCTATGCACTCAGAAATCGCTCCTGGCTTGGGGGACCATATGGGATGCCCAGGGATCAAACTGCAGTTTGTCCAAGGTTAGTGGGTGCAAACCAAGCGCCCTACTGCTTGCGCCTCCTCTCTGATCCCTTCTGTGTAACTTTTTTTGGTTTGTTTTTGTTTTGTTTTGGGCCATACCCATTAGATGCTTAGGAGTTACTCCTGGCTATCACCTCAGAAACTGCTCTTGGCTTGGGAGCCCCAGGGTATCAAACCATGCTCTGTCCTAGGCTAGCGCTTACAAGGCAGACACCTTACCTCTAGTGCCACCGCTCTGGCCAGCCTTCTGTGTAACCTTTAACTGATTTGCAAACTAGAGAAAAAAACATGAACTTCTGGAACAAGAAATCATTTAGGCAAGATGCTAAGGAAAGTATTTAGACCCATCATGATGAAGAAATAAAAATTAATTGTTTTAAACCATTATTAAATGTATTTTTATAAACAATAGTAAAAGATATGTGCTTGGCAGGAATTCTACCACTGGGCTTTGTAGGGGTTAAACCTACCATCTCTGTCAGTTGAAATTTTGACTCTATTACTATTCTAGGACATTGATGCCTTTGAATTCAGTGGTGTGACCTGGAACAGGGAGTTAATTCTCTAATTCTTCAGTTTTTTCATCTGTAAAGGGGGATAATAATATTTAACTGACCTTGGGAGGATTCAATTAGGTAATATATTAATATACTCATCAAGGAGTCAGTACTTTGTCAGCGCTCATCAGTGATCATTGAGACCCTTCAAGAGCAGCCCTGACTTGTTTGCCTTGCTTCTTCATCGTGGAGCTAGACATTTAATCTCTTCGAGGTCAAGGCCATGCCTCTTTTTCTTGCGGACCCCATTGGAGCCATCACACACAATAAGTCCAGTAATTCCTTGTTGAATTCCCTCTAGGGGTTCTTACATATTTCACTAAATTGCCTTGCCTCCTATAATGCTATTCTGATTGATACAAGCCCTTCATATACCCTTTCTCTGTCTTTTACGGAAATAAAACACAGCAGCAAATCTAGTCCTGGTGTTAATTACATGTGGTTCATGCAGTTTTGAAATGAGTGAGTAGGGAAGGAGAATTTGATTTCTTTAGAGTACTGAGGTCTTTCAGCTGACAATTCTTTGCTTCTACCAAGCATTTCTGTTGAGGGGACATGCTGGTGTAATCTACTCCCATGGCACAGTTTAGGTGGGAAAGAAATGTGTGTCACAACTGAGTGGAGAGAAGAAAAGACTTTCCTTCACCAATAAGGTCGCAATTTTATATTGTTCATCTCTAGCACTGTGTCACAGGACACATGAAGGTGGTAGCACTCTCTGAGTTCATAAGGAAGGGAGGTATCTTGGAGCAGGAGATTGTTGACTACAGGGGCAAAGGATAAATTTCCAGAGTTTGGAATGAGAAAAGATCATTGTTCATCCATGTGTGTATGTGGATAGGCTTGTACGTGGGCTAGAGGTACAAATAATGCTTGCATGTCTGTGTGAATGAGTGAATGTGTGTGTGTGTTCTGTGTGTATATAATCTTGTGCTGTTCCCTGATCCTTTGGTGCTTAATATTCCACTGGCTTATCTATCTACCTATCTATCTTCTAGCTAGCTATTAATCAATCCATCATCCATTTCTATTGACTAGCCATTCTTCATTGAAAAGACTCCATGGCAGGCGTCTAATTAAGTGTATTCATCTAACAATCTTTGAGGTTGCTTTTATTACCCCAGGTTACCTTGAGAAACTAATATTTGGGAAGTTTTCTAATTATCAAAAGTTAGTAACCTTATGAGTGGCCTAGTAGGATATCAACTTGAAGCAATCACAGATCTCTGTTTAATAAGCTGTGCTTAGAGAAAGATTATTTAGCCTGTAGGTCCTTGACAGATTCTGCCTCAGGACCAATGTTCCCCTCTACAACATTGTAATGTTTTTTAAAAACTATTTCTTTGAGAGTATTCAATATAGGACCCCAACTATAGTTCTCCTTAAGTAATTTGTCATCTACTGCTATGACAGTTCTACATTCAGGCCTCTGTCCTTCTCATAATATATTCCGCAACAGCATTTAAAACATCTGCTTCAGGATGGTGGGTTTCTGCTTTCTAGGCCTTGTACAGAGATCATTGCTTTTCAGACCTGGACTTCAGAGCCCTTGGGGATTTCTGCAGTTAGTTTATAGAGTGTGAAGATCAGCACAGGTCAAGAAAGGTGGCCAGAGGGTAGCAGTACCCAGCTGTTCGGAGAGAAGCAAGGATAAACAGGTTTGTGTGACACTAGAACTTCTGGGTACTTCAGAGTCATTTTAGTGCCAATAACAGGTCCAGCATTGCTAGGCTATTCTGGAAGTACAGAGAGCCCTCAAGACTAGCTGACCATTAATGTCTCCAGAGCCACATAGGCAGAAAAGCCTGCTGCAGAGCTGAAGGTAGTAAGGGGGGAGGTGCTGTTGAAAAGGGAATTTCAAAAGGCAGCTTTTGTTCCCTCAGTTTAGTGATCATGTCAGACAAATTTTCCCTTCCACATGGTCTTTTTTCAATAAGCTACCTTGAAATGTGAACATGTATACTTCAAGATAAAATATTGTTTGGTATGGCTGGTACAGCAAATGATGGCTGTGTATTAGCTGCATCTTAAAATGAATTAATTTATTGGACTAATCTTTGAAAGAAATAGCGACCTGAGCATCTGAAAGAGAAGACAAGCAAGTCTCTGGAGGCCATGAGTGCTTCTGATGCAACTAATTTGAGTTAATATGGAAGTGGAAAATACACAGAAAGCTTTAATAAAAAAGGAATGCAACATATTAATCACTATTTTATATTGATTACATGTTAAAACAATAAAGTTTAGATTTATTAGACTAAAAAAAATGGAATAAATTTATGACTACTTTTAGAAATGTGTTTTCTAGAAAATTCTAGATGACCTATTTGGCATGAATTTGCAGCATTTCCTATATTTCTAGTGAATTGCTTTTGCTTTAGGAGTACAGGCCACTGAGAGTCTTTGAGCTACAAAGATGTTGGAATACTGGAAATGGCCATGAGTAGGACTGAGTGTGAGTACAGAGTATACCTCATTTACATGCTGGTCTTCCTAGGAATAACTTGCCTATAAGAACTGAGAAGAATGTAGTTTCTTCCTTTGAAGATCATCTATATGTCAAATTATATATACTTATATTTATTATATATCTAACATTAGCACAGAGCAGCACTGTTTTTTCTTAATGACGGGGTCGACTATTCAGCTTTTAATTCAGCATACCTTTCAAGGGTACTCTCAGTTTCTAAATAACATACATCTCTAACTGTGGTCCAAAAGTCCTTATTGAATAATTTTATAGCACATAATTATTAGTATGGATCCGAATCTACTTCAAATAGCTATTCTACTTCTGCATTCCCTTTTTATATGAAAATCCTCTTTTGTTTTCCTTTGTTTGGGGGCAATACTCAGCAATGCTCAGGGGACACTCCTGTCTCTGTACTCAGATATTACTCCTGGTGGTGCTCAGGGGACTACCCATAGGATGCTGGAGATCAAACATCAGGTAGGTCACATGCAAGGCAAAGTGTGGTACCTGCTGTGCTATTTCTCTGATCTAAGGATATCTCTCTTTAATTCATGTTATATTGCCTATTTTTATTTTTATCTTTGTTTATTTATTTATTTATTTGGTCACACTGGTAGCCCTCAGGGGTTACTCCTGGCTCTGTACTCAGAAATCGCTCCTAGCAGGCTCGGGGGTGGGGGGGGGCATATGGGACACTGGGAATCGAACCATCGTCCTTCTGCATGCAAGGCAAACACCCTACCTCCACGCTATCTCTCTGGCCCATATATCACCTATTTTTAAACATTAAAAATTCTTGAGCTGTGATGTCTCATGTCTTTGCATGCAACCTTCCAGTATTAGATATCTTCCTTGAGGGTCTGTGCACAGTGGTAGTGTGTTTGCCTTGCATGAAGCTGAACTGGGACAGACCTGGGTTTGATACTTGGCATCCCATATGGTCCCCTGAGCTGGCCAGGAGTGATTCCTGAGCACAGAGCCAGGAGTAACCCCTGAGTGCTGCCACCACCGAGTGTGAGCCAAAACCAAAAACAACAACAAAAAAGAAAGCCTCCTTGACCTTAGATGGACATTATTCATTTCTCTTCACTGACCCTTAGGGTTGTGGCTACCTACACCATAGCTCTGGTTACACCCTACTGTTCTTTCCTTATGTCACATATGGAAGTCCTGTGTTGCATTTTATTCCCCCTGGGCCATGCAAAGTAGGTGCTTACATGGTGCTTGACTATTGCCATCTTGTCTTTACTACACATAAATGTGAACTCCTGGAGGAAAACAGGGCAATGACAAGCAGCTTGAAACATAGACATACAAGTCTTTTCGCTTGCTATTATCAACTCCAATTGTATCCACACTTTATAACAAGGTCCTGGTTGTTACTGATTTGCTCTTTGAGTTTTGCTTGAGCTAGTGACCATAAATGAGTCTTCTATGATCTGGGCATGGTGCCTGTGTTTCCTCAACTAGAGGTGTTTTTCTTATTATATGCTTATCTTCTTTGAACATGTAAAATACTTATTAGCATTAAAGCTTTCTAATGCTATACCCTGAGGTGAAAAGGGAGGTTTGGAAGCTGCAAGGTATGAAAGATGAGCCCTCTAAAAGAAAAAAAATACATTAAGAGAAAGGGGAATGGGAGCATAGCTGAGATTACACTTTTTGTCCCCACATTTCTTAAAGGCTATTTCTTTTCTGGGTCTTGAAAGTGTTTACATCCCTATTCTTTCTTTCATTTCTGCCAAACCTGGACTGGAGAAATAAACCTCATGTCAGTAAATCAACAGAGCTGGGAGATCAGTCAGTCAGTCAATCTTAAGAGCATTCTTGGATTTGTGGATGCCTTGAGAAGGATGCTTAGAGAAACGGAGGATAGGGTAGTTATTAAAAGAGATTAAAGGGTATTAGCTAGTGCTGCAGCAAGTTATAATTAAAAAAGGGAACTGAAAGGAAACAGGAGACTAATTTTTCCAGTTGCTGAAATTTCAAGGAGGAGTGAGCTGGCTTGTGAACCATTACTGCTTTATATTAATTCTCCCGTATGGTTAAATCTAACCCAAAGACACATCTTTCTCAGTCGGAAATGTCCTAGTCAATTTCACTGTATAATACAGACAAGGCATCCAGGGGACCAGCAACTACCTTATCCTCAGAGGGTATTATTCTCGGAAGGATTTTAAACACCGTTCTAGAAATAAATTAGTTGTTTCTGAAGCACATTGTTTCTTGACACAGGAAGAAAGAATTATCATTATGTTCATTTGGAGAAGTTGGATGCAGTAGTCAAAGAGTAGATGCTTCTAGGATAGTTGGATGTCAATTGTATTTCTCAACATGACATACATGGTAATGATTTAGTGCTTTTCCTGATAGTTATGGCTGCATAAGGAAGGTGACAGGTCACATACCTGATGCAGTTTAACTAGGCCCCTGTAGGTTTTCACTCTCAAATTTTTACTTATTTTAGTCAAAGGTCCAAAAGTCCTCATTAGAACTTATATTTGATAATTTAAGATGCCTCTCTACACATGCAAACTATCTTAGTATTAATGCTACCCATTTACCCTCAAGTAAGGATTAGATGTCTGAGAACTTTTCTTGGAAAAAGAGACCAGATTATAGATTATTGGATAATTAATACCACAGAGAGATTTTCCAAATTAACTCCTCTTAAGTTTTTGTGCAAGTTTAGCTTAAAAAGATGCCAGTGCATCTAGAACTTTTGATGTTGCTACTCAAAAGAAAAAATCTGCTTTGTTTTGTTTTGGTGCCACACCCACATGTGCTTAGGGACTACTCTTGGTTTAATGTTCTGGTGATGCTCCTGAAACTACTTAGGGAAAGACTCAGTGCTGGGGATTCAACCTGGGGCTTCCACATACAAAGAATGGATTCCACCTGCTGAACCCTCTCCTTAAAAGAAAATATTTTTAAAAACTAGTCACAGGGCCGGAGAGATAGCACGCGGTAGTGCGTTTGCCTTGCAAGTGCTGACCCAGGACCAATGGTGGTTTGAATCCCAGCAACCCATATGGTCCCCCATGCCTGCCAGGAGTGATTTCTGAGCAGAGAGCCAGAAGTAACCTCTGAGCATCACCGGATGTGGATGTGGACCAAAAACCAAAAAAAAAAAAAAAAGTCACAAATAAAGATTTACATAAGATAAACATATAATTAAACAGATACCTCTGGGTTAAAGAACTTCTTTTTTCATCTTTAGTCAGTAATAGAGATTAAGGTTCTAGAATTATAGTTCTAGAATTAAGGTTCTTTTTTCCTAAGTGGGAGGTGGGCAATTCAATTAATTAAGTTAGATAAGGAGGCAAATTATTTATATTGTCATCATTATTTCTCTGCAGTTGGCATTTTACAGAAAAGGAAGTTCAAGTTCAGAGAAAGAATAAAGATTAATTTAGTTGATGAAGATACTCTGCAAGTGTCCAAGTCTCTCTCCTCGCAAACAGTTCTCCTTCCACTAGGGATACCGTGGTTGTTCGTTGGCACCCTTCATTTTAATCATGTCCTTTGCCTCTTTAGACAAGTTATTAGCCCAAAGAACATCTGTTTATAATGTCCCATTTTCCAGTTTCCAGTTTTATGTGTGTTTGCTCAGGGGCCACTCCTGGCTATGCTCAGGGATTACTTCTGGTTTTGCACTTAATAATCAGATCTGGTGGTTTTTAGAGGACCATGTGGGATACTGAGGAAAATTCTCTAGTAAGCTATCTGTGCAAGACAATACCTTCTGTATTATCTCTCTGGCCTCTCCATTTTTTTCATTTATCCATGGTCTAGCAAAAGATGTATTCTCAGAGAAGATTTCTCACTACCCCATTTCAAATAGTTTTTCTCTATATTTCATAGTATTTGTACCAATGTTGGTGGTAGCTGGTTATTACTGCCTATCAATGGTTTTTTATCATCTCTTATTCTGTATTAGCTGTGCTTAATCTGATTTGTTAGCTAAAACCTGGCTACCTAAAGCCAGGGAGCTCATATATACTTGAGTCTTTCAGTTTCTCAATTCCTCATGAAACACTTATTTTCTCCTGGTCAAATCTCAATTGTTTAATAATACCCCCATGGTATTACTGAAGTAGTGTCCTCTGCACATGTATGTTTTGATTAACCGATATACATGTGTGCCTTATTCTGTGAACATGTTTGCTTCAAGAAGGCCTGGATTAGTTCTAAGATTATTTTCTCTATGTCTCAGTGCTCAGCTCAGGGCAGTCCCAATGAACTTGTTGCCTAAACTGTACCCAATTAGAGAGACATCTTATTCCAAGATTTGATGTCCTCAAGTTTAAATATGCCATAGGTCAACTTTTAGAATTGCAGCTCTAAAAATTGACAGAACTAAGAAAAATTTTTCGTTATATTCTAGCTGCACTGTTCTTCTATCCCAATCTAGGTACCAGAGTAGTTTCCTACAGTTTTCTGCCCCTTTACTCCCCCATCTCTCCTCCTTATCTCCCTTCCACTTTATATTGAGTGCTCCTGCCTTCCTGTTTTTCCATCCCCAGATTCCACTGTCCTTTGCTAGCAAAGGCCCTTCACTCTCTCCCATTCTCTGCCAGGAAGGTCACCTCATCAAACTAAAGCTCATTAAGGAAACGGCAGATAGACGATTCAGCATTGTGACCCCAGATATTGTAGCTGAAAAAGGCCTTTGCTTTTTATATTTCAACCTGAATAGGTGTACGACTGAGTAGTGGAAGGATTTGTAGCTGACACTCAATAGAAGCTGCTCTCGAATTTTGACAAATCCCATCTTGAGCCAAGAAGAGAAACAGATATTGATCCTAAGTGTACCTAATTCATCTCTGCACTTGTAATCCCAAAAGAAAATGCCTTCTATGACCAGAGGGCAGTCAATATTTTTTCCATCTTGTAAAATAAATAGCAGTTATTTTGGTGTGTCTTCATGTGTCTCGTATCTGAAGTAAACAAAGAGTTGATTTTTCCTTCTTTGGTAGTCAGTTATAATAACTACTAGGTTTCTTGTTTGTGCTAATTAAAATCATATAAAATTGCAAATGATGAACGACTAAAGGCAAGTGTATCATACTTTGGCCCCATTAACAAAGACGCCCCATTCCCCAGCCTAGGGAGTGGCTTGTCTGTGGAGACCTAGCAGGAGACACAATAAATTGCAAGAGAATTCATTTCAGGGAACTCTCTGACTCCAGCAGTATTACAGTTTTAGCCACACAGGGGAGGTGTTCATATCAGCCAGGGGTCTACTTACAAACATGGTTTTATTTATTGTCCTTCTTTTGCTTTACCTGTGAGACTAGAGTTAGTTATGGGAGAACTTCCAGAAGGTCAGCAGGTCAAGCCAGATAGAGAACTGATCTGTTTCTACAATCATTCTGTATATTCTCAACCCAGATGGAGGGTCACAAGTTGTTGGAAATACTGAAAAACTGATTTGTGTCTATATTGATCCAAGCCCCACATCATTTTCAACCACCCCAGGTCAAATCCAACAA
Source organism: Crocidura indochinensis (assembly GCA_004027635.1). NCBI lineage: Eukaryota > Metazoa > Chordata > Mammalia > Eulipotyphla > Soricidae > Crocidura > Crocidura indochinensis. The sequence goes on from PVKC010019599.1 coordinate 10,389, forward strand.
ATAGGCACAGGATCTCTTTGAAAGAATACTTGTCAAACACTGTGCCTAAATGTGTAAACATCTGCTCAGTTTTATTATTTCTACATATTAACTTTTTACTATTATATCTAAAACTCAGATAAATTTGGCTTATTTAAAATTAGGGACTTATCAGAAATAGTAAAAATAACAATTTGATTAAGGCTTTGAAAGAATATTAGTTTCAAATTAAAAATCAATTGATGTTGGAAATCTAAAAGAAACATCTAAAAGAAACCTTTGGATTTTTCCAAATTTCTTTGTTAGCACCCTGTAAAAATTCTTGTTTAGATGATACATAAGTCTTTCCAAGTTAGGTAATTCTAATTATAATTTTCTCATTATCTTACATATATATGAGGTGCTGAGAAAATACCTTTTAATGACACATTTAATGGTATTTTGTAATTATAAATAGGTACGTATTTTACCAATTTTAGTAAAATAGGAATATTTTAGTGAAATAAAACTACTCTTTTTGTGGAGGAGGATGCTTATTCGGAGACTTTATAGCACACCTGGTTGACCATCTAGCATGTAAAGCATGTGATCCATCCCTTTTTGCTATCTTCTTAGACATCAAAATAGGTTAATCTTTCTCCCCCAGCATGAGCTAAGACTCTATAGCGGGGGCCCTCAAACTTTTTAAACAGGGGGTCAGTTCACTGTCCCTCAGATCATTGGAGGCCGGACTATAGTAAAAACAAAAACTATGAACAAATTCCTATGCACACTGCATATATCTTATTTTGAAGTGAAGAAACAAAATGGGAACAAATACAGCATGTGGCCTGCGGGCCGTAGTTTGAGGACCACTGCTCTATAGCATAGGTTGCTATTTACTCCTGCATTACTACTGCTTCATATAGAATGTAGTTCTAGCTGGTTTTCTTAAGTCTCCTAGGAACAACTCCAAAATTATATATCCTTGCTTTCATATATTCCTTAAAGATATAGTAAGTTCAGGACCAAGGCATCCCGTTTATCAAAGTGGAAATAAATAGAATATGAGCTAGGTAAAGACTCAATAAAATTGTTTCTGAAATTATGAACTACTGGGCCAGAGAACTATCTGGATTTATTAATACTTTGCTTGAAACAGAGCCAGATTTGACTCCTGGAACCTCATAATTCACAAGCACCTTTGGAAATGATCTTCTGAAAATAAGCCAGGAATATCCCTAATACCACTGGATGTGACCTCCCCATTTTTTCTGCCAAACATATAAATTTATAACTAAATATTGACACTATTTATTGATATATAAGATATCATTGATGTAAATCATCAAGTGACATATAAGTAAGTAATATAACTTGAAGCCCTTAAAACTGTCTTTAGTCTTGACTCAAAGTAACTGTACTTTCGGTTAAGTCACTTACTATTTCAGAGTTTCACCATCCCCCTGCCAAATAAGGAGTCTTGGGTTAAATGGCCTCAAAACTCCCCCTTTGCTTTAATATTCTATGAGTCTGCAACTCAAAGGCATGCAAATAAGCCATTTGGGAAGATTTACATTGCTTTCTTTACAACTATAATGCAGGAATAGAGATATTGGGATTATCTCATCAGGGTTAAAACTCAACAAACATGCTTATGTGGTGAGTCTCCCTCGAGGGTCAAGGCAGTTACCAAGATTCTTCAAAATTATAATCTTCTATGGCTCCAGGAATAATAAAATACTGGTGCACTTTGGCAAAACTAAAACTCATAAAATTAAACTGTCGCACTGTATTTCACAGGATAGATAATAGACTGAAAAACATATGTACTATGTGTCCTTATTTATGAGTTCTTAGGTTTAAAAACACCAATCAATCTCAGATATTATTTCATCTGGTTTTTCCTTAATAGATGAAACTACTAACCTCCAGAGAAGAGAAATTATGAGAGGAATTTAGAAATTTGAAACGTGGATGGATTAATTGACACCCATCCAATCTTTGTTTATTTTAATTTATGCATTCTTCCATAATTCCATAGAATGTGCACATTATATGCAACTAAATATTTGTCATTGAAGTAACTTATAAATACATTGTTCTTAGTAATCATATGCTTATAATATATGTTCACTATAAAAAAGTATAATCTTAGGACTGATTGGGGAATCATTAAAGATCATAGATTTCTTTTTTTTTAAATATAAATCTTTATCTAAGCATCATGATTATAAGCATGTTTGTTGGGTTTCAGTTATAAACAGAATACCCCCCTTCACCAGTGCAACATTCCCACCACTAATGCCCTGTCCTTCCCACTCATGGCTGTATTCGAGACAGGCATTCTACTTCTCTCATTCTTTAACATTGTTGTACTAGTTGTTAGTATAGTTATTTCCCTAAAAAAGTTGACCATTCTTTGTGGTAAGCTTCAAATTGTGATCTGGTCCTTCCAGCCTTTCCAGTCCTTAACCCTATTGTCTCTGGGCCTTATTACAGCTATGTCTTTAATTTTTCTTAAGACCCGTTTATAGATGAGTGAGATATTCTGTGTCTATCTCCTTCTGACTTATTTCACTTAACATAATAGATTCTATGTACATTTATGTATAGGAAAATTTCATGACTTTATCTTTCCTGACAGCTGCATAATATTCCATTGAATATGTAGGACAGTTTCTTTAGCCATTCATCTGCTGAAGGGCATCTTGATTATTTCCAGAATCTGGCTATTGTAAATAGTGCTACAAGGAATATAGGTGTGAGAAAGGGACTTTTGAATTGTATTTTTGTGTTCCTAACCTCTTTAGTGTCTTTGGGAACTAGTTATTACCACCTGTGACTTGTAGCTTTTTCAAACTTTCACAGTAAACTCAAGCCAAATCTAGATTTCTTTCCTAACTGGATACTTCAGAGTTGGGTCTACAGCATGTAACTTCTGTTCTCTGTCTGTGTTTATTCTTTCATATCAACCTGGTTCTTACATAACTTTATTACATTTCATTATCTTACATAGTCTTTGCATGAATACTGGTATCTTTCACAGCCTGAAATAGCCAATTTCAACAGGCATGTTGTTCCTGATTTTTACCTAAATTGGATTCTCTTCCCCTCGTACATTTTTCTTTATCTCATGCTTTCCTGGGTAGCACCACTCACACAAAGACATCCCTTATATATTTCAAGTTACCACAACATTCCTAGTACATCACTGTCTAGTCTTCCATTACTGGCTCAGCTTTCCTATTCTATTCTCCCTTTCGTTCTTCATACCATTTTTATCTCCTTTGGATATTTCTCATTGTCCTTGGGAAAACATTGCACCCTAAATAGAACATGATTCTCTTGGTGTTCTCTGATTAGTAGTGAGCTGTTTCTCCACTATGAACAGCACACTACCTTTCCATCAAGCACAGAGACTAATCAGTTTTCACTTATAGCTTTGTTAAAGGGTGATGAATTTGCTCAATTCATTCCTTGGTTTCTCAGCAGAAGACGGGCAGAGGAGCAATGGACTTGATTTCAAGAATCTCTTTCCTGCTAGAACACTGAAGAGCTTGTCAATATCTTTTCTAGGTGCATTTTGTCAAAGCGATATTCCAATAGAGAGCCATTAGCACCTCACCCTATGCTTTAGAATCACATTTGGGGGAATTTACTATGACTGATCACAGCTTGCAGGAATCATTTGGTTCTATGGATCCAATCTTAGGTTTCAAAAGCTATTTTCTATCAGTAATGATGTGTTTGCCACTTGTTTACACTGATTTGCAAAGAGCAAGGGTAGAAATGCATCCTTTAATTTTTTTTGAGTTTTGTCTAAAGGAAAGAACAGTCTGTACATTTCTTCCCTACACCTGCAAGAGGCAGTCAATGAAGATAAAATATATTGCATCTCCTAAGAAATGTGATGAAGGCAAATTGTCACCTTATTGACATATTGAGACAACAAATCCACAGAATGCATTTCCCAGGCTTCAGTAATATGGATGTTTATCTTTTAGGAATTTATCTGATTAGGGAAGCTTATTGTCCATAGATTGAAATGTGGTGATCAGTCAGATAGAGCTATCAAAGGCAGAGTAACTTTGATTTTTATTTTAAGATATGAGCAATATTTTCATCTGGGTAGCAAGCAAAAATAAAATATCAAAGCAGATTAGAGTCAGTGATAAGCTTCTATTCTATGGAAGTATAGGGGGAAAACATAGGCCAAACTGGTGGTGGTGGTCGGCAGGGGGAAGGGAATGAGGAGGAAGGAATCCAACTGGTGACAAGACAATAGATTTTACAGGAAAATATGTGATAAGAAAGAAACAGTGCATTGTTTGGGACACCTGTAGTTAATTATTGTAGCTAAAGACATTAAAATCAGTTTCTATGCTCATATATCTTCATAGGCTGTTTAGCAATATTAAATGACAAAAGCTTAATAATCAAAAGTACTGAGTTAGCAAATGTTTTCTAATTTTAATAACTTCTTGTTGTAATTACCAAGTCTTGGAGTGAAATGATTTAATTAGAAAGTAATCAAGAAGTGTCTACTGTTAATTGAAGGAATTATAAAAGATCTACATTTTTAATATATTTCTGGGGTAATAAAATTAGAATTTACCATAATTATTTTAAAACACTCTGATGAGGAATGTTTGATGTAGGAATAAAGTATTTGATACTTCCAAAAGTGGTACCCATCAATGAGAACTGAGCAGGATTATAAAATCTTATTATTTTAAAATACTTATAATAATAATAATAATAATAATAATAATAATAATAATAGTAAAATAATAACAGCCACAGTTGGAAAAATAGAACTCTTTTCTGCCAGAAAGAAAGGGGTTCAGAGCAGGAAACCATTCAGTAATCATTGTACAAAATAGCCCTCTATAGTTAAAAAAAAGAGCAATTATGTTGATGACAAATTAGAAATTAAGAAATATAATCAATTTTATTTAGTTTGTTTTAGAGGCCATACTCAACAGTGCTCAGGTATGCAAAGCATACACAAAACCCATTGAGCTCTTTCTCTGATACATTTGGCTAAGTTTTATTGGAATTGTTTTGCTTTCACTCATCTTTTAGAATTCTATCTTGACACATGATATTTGAGACAAATAGACTTATATGATCAATTCTATAGTATAATATATATTTCTACACATGTCTAATTCAGATGAGATGGAATAGTCCTTGCTATAGACAAAAATATCTTTTTTGCTCCCACTGTATATCTGCTGCTCAGTATGTATTTATTCTTATAATGTGCAAGTATTCATGTGTTGGGTATTTATAGAAGAGAGGTAGATGATGTTAGAAGGAACAAAGAGAAATAAAGAGAAGTCGCTTAATTTCCTGAAAGTAGTAGTACTACAACTGAGCATTACAAAAGTAGTGATTCAAATCCATATTGCTGATCTGGATTGAAGAAGTGAGCTACGCCTTTAAATATCAAGCTGTACAAAGTGATCATTTTCATGGACACTGAGAAATTCACATCTTCACTAAATACACCCATCTTTTGCTGTCCCTCCCAGGTCCATCATTATGATATGCCTGCTTCACTATCTAGTCTTTAGCCACAGTGAATTACCAGGGACTTAATAGTTATCTGGGGTTTAATGACTTTTCTCTGTATCTTGGACCATCAACTCCTCCTGGACTCTCATTAATCCCAGGGGCAATGGCTTAGACCATGATCATTATTGCTTTAACAAATACTTCCAGGATAGGATGAGAGTGACTTTCCATTTATCTTCCATGAAAATTTATTCTGCAGAAGTGACACTGTCAGCTCAAGAGACACAAACCATTGTCTCAAAGTTAGAAAAAGATGGCATTATTGCTCTTTGTACTTATTATATTGAAAGACAAAGACTAATTAAATGTTTTATTCCCTGGCTTCTTGGAGACAAAGAAATCCTGGCCAACTTTCTTTCACATGTTTTGCTAATCTTGTGAAGAGATATCCTCTCTCTATATAAAGGAAAAAAGCTGTGGGGAATGGGAAGGCTGCTGAGGGTAGTGCGAAGAATCAATACCTAGAAAAGTCAGTATTTTAAGAAATGCAAATTCTAAAATTTAACTAACTAAAAAAAAGAACAAAAAATTAACAAGAATTATATATATATATTTAAACATTCCTGTGCTTTGACATTGATTTCAATTTGTAGACTCACTCCACAGAAGCTGTTGATTCAGCTACTAAAATAAAACAATATGAAAAGTTAAGTTTTCCATTCACATAAAAGTAATAGATACCAGAATTTTCTCCTATCATAGGTGACTCATCAAAGATCCAGAATACAATAAAAACTTTATAGTGCATTATTATGAAGAATATAATAAAACCAATTAGCATAACACCAGACAGCATATATTTAAGCATGATCTTTGAAAGAAACATTTAAAGCAAGAATAAGTCAAAGGTATAATTATGTTTTTTTTATGAACTTGTAGTATTTGGTTATTATACAGCAAAATTCAATTCTCTTATATAATTTCATAATCCTAAATCTGGTGCTAAGCTCTTTTGTTTTGAGTACAAAGTATTTGTACACTCTATCAGAATAATTTACTGCAAAGTTTATATTCAGTTTATTACATGCAGAAGTGACCCAGTCACTGATTATAGGTTATTAGTTATCTCTGTTGACCAGTTTGCAATTTATAGTTATGCATGTTATATTGTGAACTAATTGTATCATAATTATGTATATTATATACAGTTTAAGTAATATTGTAGAAAAAAGAAAGGACAAAATCAAATGTAACTGCCACACTGCTATTACATTATTTAATGTAAAATCAGCCATAGTTATCCCAATCCTCAAAGATGGAGTATATAAAAGAGACAATATTTCTAAATTCCCTTTGGCTTAAAACGATATGACTGAAGTGAAGAAAACGATGAGCTTTTTAGAAGACAACAGTTTCTTCTATTCATTTTCTAACATGCCAGGAGAATATTGCCATGGCTTTCCTTTTAATGCTATCATGTTTTGAGATAATCAAAACATGAACTATATCATTGGGGTTCATGGATTTAATACCTAACTGAATTGTAATTTAGTTATATTCTCCAAAAGTTATATTCTTCAAAAGTTTTGCTATATTCTTCAAAAGTTATATTTTAAACTCAGCAACCTGGGGTTTACTGATCTGCACTAATAAAGAAATCTGCATAAGACTCAGCACATTTGCCTTCCCTCATGGATGATGATGTTTTTTGAAGGATTCTATATTTTTCCTGTTATTTTAAATTAATTTATTTAAAGAAATGGATTCTATCTTATATTTAAATTGGTGTGTTCATATGGGGATGATAGTATTAAAAATAATGACTGCATGGTCCAGAAATTCCAAGCACTATCACTTATGTTGTGGCTTTTGTGGATGTGTTTTTTGAATACCTGGTCCTCCAGAAGTAAGAGAAGGTGGTAGTGGGTCAGAAAGTACCCACACTCACTCCAAAAGTGTCCTGATAATATCAGCCCAAATAATGGCATAATAATAGTTTTAGTCTGAAGAGAGCTGTAGAAAATAGGGGAATCAGGGTCATTGGCAAAACAGTGATTGTGGATGATAGGTGCAGTAGAGGTGACTTCGGCAGAGCAGAATTTGGCCCACTCTTCCTCCCGAGATTGCCAGATCCCAGCTGCATGGCCAATGTACCCGTAATTTTTCACAGTGTGGTTTACATCTCTTTAAAAAATAGAGTGAATCTATGGAGTTGAGTGGTGCAGACATGGCTAATGCATGTAAACTTAACTTAACTAATGCATTTAAACTTAACTTAGTTGGGGTTAGAGAGATAGTACAAGAGTCAAGGCATTTACATGGCCTACATCTGATCTTGGGTAGATCATCAGCACCTTTAAGAGTGAGCTGGAAGGTACAGCTCATTACATGACAAAGTGTGATGAGTACAGTCAGAGAAGTAACTACATTGAGAACTATCATAACAAGATAACAACGTGAGTGAATGAGGGAAGAAGAAAGCCTGTCTAGAGTACAGGCGGAGGTAGGGTGGGGAGGAGGAAGATTTAGGACATTGATGATGGGAACGTTGCATGGGTGAAGGACAGTATTCTTTACATGACTGAAACCCAACCACAATCATGTTTGTAATCAAGGTTTTTAAATAAAGACATTAATAAAAAGAATATAACTTTAGTTCCTCCTCATATATTTTTCCTTTTAAAATCGAAATGGCTTATGAATGTTTATCCTATCTTTAGGTGATTGGCATTTGACTGAAAGTAATAAATGTACATGCTGGTAAAATCTTACACTTATTTTTGCCATAAATTTTGATAAAATTTTAAATTGTATTTTTGTTCCAAGTGAGAATAAATGTTCACATTTGCTTCTAAAATAACTACAAAGACAATATTATTATTATTACTATTACTTTTGAATATGCAAGAAATAAAGCATGTTTTTTAAAATGAAAAAAAAAAAAAGAGTGATGCCTAATCACAGAACTAAAATTGCCCCTGAATATATCTGGCCCTAAACCTTGCCTCCAAAAAAATAGTTAACTTTGTTATATAACACAATTAACTATTTACCCATCTGTGTGTTCCTGGGTATTGAATTTTCAGAAACTTCTAAGCAGTTTGTGTATTGTGTACAGAATGAAAAATCACATTAAATGTTTCAAGAGTGCTTTTTTTT
>PVKC010019600.1:0-19022 GCA_004027635.1 Crocidura indochinensis
CTCAGAAATTACTTCTGACAGGCTCAGGGACCATATGGGATGCCTGGGATCGAACCCCAATCAGCCACATACAAGGCAAACATCCCATTTGTTGTGTTCTCACTATGGCCTCATGTCCCAATTATTTTTTTTACAAGTTTAATCCCTTCATTATAACTGGATGCATGACATGAAACTTCTTATGATGATCATATTCAGACCACGTTTAATCTCTAGGCAAATAAGTATGGGCCCCATACTGAACTCACAGTGAATGATTCTTTCTCACTAAGTTACAATTTCCTGAGGAAAAGGGCAGAAATTCACCTGTTTGCTCTGACACTTATTTTGTGACTTGCTTGAATCAATTAATTGAATCAATTAATTGGCTATTGAATCCATGAATCTGGGGTTTGGGTCATGGACTGAGCCCCCCCTAGCTAACCATGTTCTTTGAGAGCTGGCTGCTTTTAGGCATGATACAAAGAACCAAGGATTGATTTCATCCTTTTCCTCTCTAACCTAAGGGGATTCCTACTTAAAGTGTCCTACCTGCACCCAAGGCAGGGCCTCTTGCTCTTTTCCTCTTTAAATAAATTCACTTCTTCAAGTGTGTGTCAGCCTTATCATAAAAAATGACAGTAGTGTCAGGTAGCCTGACACTTTGATTTTTGGTGCTCATATATTCATGAGGCAGCCCTATTACACCCCTATCACAGATAAGGAAATAGAAGCAGAAACCACGTTCTCGAGTCCATAGCAGAACTGGAACCACAAAGTCAGGTCTCTAGCTAGCAACTGAGTTGTTCCACTCTACCACAGCTTCCTAGACTAAAGGCAGAATTTTTGCAAAGCCCTGGGAAGCCAAAGTCAGCTGCCTTCTGTTGGCAGGCAGCTTCTTGCAGGTTTTGGATGCTCCTAACTGCTAAGGAAGGGAGCAACGTATAGAAGTGATGAAGGCAAAATTTACCCAGAGCCGGGCAGGCTTCTCTTTCCTTCCTTCATCAGGGAAAGAAGGAAGAAAGACTGACCCTTGGGGGGGGGGGGGAATGGGGGAGGGAGCAGATTATGAAAACCAATAATTCATGCCCTGTTGATAAGTGTCAGAAAAGTATTTACTCACATTCATGCCCTGAAAGTCACGCTTGTCCATGTATTCTTATTTGTCTTTCAGTGATAGCTGGGGGTCAGGTGAGCTCAGCAAATGCTACCCAAGCTTTAGCCAAATGCTGCAGAGGGAGAGTTTCCTTTAACTTCGTTTTTCTAGCCAGGGCTGGCTCCAAAGCTGAGTTTTTCTTCGTAGGTTGTTTGCCACAAGGCAAAAGCAAATTCCCAGAGGTTTCTGAGATCGCCGAGATCCCATGCAAGATGACTGCTCCCACCCACCCTCCCGCCCACCCACCCACTAATAAGACATAATGCCGTCCTATTTTTGGTAACAATTAAAGGGCCTCCCGGTGCAAGCAGAAAGCTGTTTATTTTCTGTTACATCACTTCACTTTGCCTTCGAAGGCTGCTCTGTGCTCAGTGTTTTCGTGGTGATGCAAGTCGACTCTCTCCTCCAGCAGTTGGATCCCTCCCATCTCACAGCACCTCACAGGTCCTTTCCCAGAGCAGTGCATTGCTGGAGCGAGGAGCAGCTCACGAATCAGCTGCAGGTCCCTGTTTTGAAAAGCAGATATACAGAGGCAAAGGAAAAAGGTGGACTCCTCACTGACCTGATAATCACCATCTGAATTCCAGAAGCCCTGTTCATGTTTGGGGATATTTTTTCGTCTGCATGGAATCAGAAAGAAACCAAAGGATGGGAAATGCCTGCATCCCCCTGAAAAGAATTGCTTATTTCTTATGTCTCTTATCTGCGCTTTTGCTGACTGAGGGGAAGAAACCAGCGAAGCCAAAATGCCCTGCCGTGTGTACTTGTACCAAAGATAATGCTTTATGTGAGAATGCCAGATCCATTCCACGCACCGTGCCTCCTGATGTTATTTCATTGTAAGGCCCGTAAGCATTTTGATATCTGATTTATGATGTAAAGATTCCAGTTGATTTATTTGGGGGGGTTATGTCTCTGGGTAGAGGGGCATGGAAAGAGAGAGAAAGAGAGAGAGAGAGAGAGAGAGAGAGAGAGAGAGAGAGAGAGAGAGAGAGAGGGAGAGGAAAATTTTTGCACGCTTGGCTTTTTTGATAGTGCTAATATTTTGCTGCATTTAGCAATTTTGATTTTTTATTAACTGCTATGAAACATGATTATAGATATCCCTCATCCTGAACATTATTATGAGAAACCTGTAGCAGATTCATCTCCTACTTCATTTTGAAAGGACAGTCAGGTACTTCATAAAATAGTGTCAAAATAGTTAGTGTTATGCTAAAACGGATTAACATAAGGTTTGTTCTGTGTGTGTCTCTCTCTTTGTGTGTGTCTGTCTGTTGTTTTGTTTTGTTTTCTTTCAGATCCTTTGTGAGATCTGGTTTTACTGAAATCTCTGAAGGGAGTTTTTTATTCACACCATCGCTGCAGCTCTTGTGAGAAATATTTATATCATGACTATTTTTAATATAGCATATATATATGAGTACGTCTTCTAGCAAAAACAATCTCAACATTCAATTTGTCAAATGTGACTATTTCTGGAAAGAAAATGTATATCAATAAAGTGAGAGGTAGATGGGTTTGTTTGCAACTTGACTCCCAGGTGCAGGTTGATTCTTGCAATGGTAAATGTACTCACCTATAATCCTACCAACTTTCATGGCTAATTTTAAAGTTGTTGGAATGTTGCAACAGTGATCACAATTCCATTTTACTATTTTACTTTCATTTTGACTTGGGAACTTAGGTTATTTTGCCTTAGAGTTTTTGAATTAGTCAGTACAGAACCAAGTATAACATATGTGTTCAAGATGTTGTTTTCAGAGATATGGGGCAGCCTGCTACTCTGCATGACTTACCAGGGATGGGAGGGGGGGATCTACAGTCATTCTAGGTAATTACTTAAAATTTTTATTCTCAAGAAGCTGTTTTCTTATCTCACCTAATTCATAATTAGTTCCCTTACCAGGAGGAGGAAAAGAAAATATTACCACAGAATCATGTATGGTATTAGTCTTGGCTGTGTGTTTTAAGTTGCTCATGAGGGAACCATATATTCAGACTATGCCTAAAAATAGTCCAAAAAAATAAAAAGAGAGAGAGTTAGCAGAAATAAGCTATTTTCTCAGGCATAACATAATAGTATGATTCGGTCAGACGCACTCTCTGGTAGTTGGGAGTGTTAGTAGTTCTTAGATCTGGCACCCTGTCTCCCCTGGGCTCAAGTAGGCATCAGGTCAATGGATAAGGCTGTAGTTACATGAATTAGGACAGAATTAATCAATGGATTGATAGTGTGATAAATTGAGTTTTAGTTATCTTAATATATCTCTTTGAGGTTAAATGTACAGAGAGCCAAGGAGCATGGCTTGTGCATAAATCTCACCTTACCATTCATCAGAACCTAGAACTGTGATCTTGTGCCAATAACTAGCTCTTTCAGAACCTCAGTCTCCCTGTCTGTAAAATGGAGGTGAGAACTCTTTGAAGGTTTGTGTTAGAGGAAACAAGATTTAAGTAGATAAAATAGGGTATGGAAAATGGTTACATGGTCTATAAAGATATTTTTAAATATACATGTATATATATATATAGCTAAAGAATTGAAGGCTATTGTTTTGTCTATATGAAAAATGCCTAAAAGTGGTTTGACTATTCATAAACCTGATGAGGTGTTATACTATTATATAACAATGTTAGCTAATGTCTTCCTTCTAGCTAATGTGGTTGAGTGGTAAACAATTGAGTAGAAGATTCCTCAGGGATGTATCTGATTGATGGCTAGTAGTGTGATTAGGGACAGTGTTAAGACATCAAAGAAACCCCCAAAAGTCTGAATCACAGAAAAGGACTATGTATCCAAAAAAATTATGCTGGTATCCAAAGAATTACATTTGTTGTATCTGGAAAAGAGATATATTGTACTTACTTGTTCATTTGTTAAATACATGAATGTCTCATTTTTTTTTGTTTTGTTTTTTGTTTTTGGGCACACCATTTTAAAAGCATCCTTTGGTGATTGAAGGCATCTCCATTTTCCCAGGATAGTTAAATAGATCACTTCTTAAAATTCAAGAAGAGTTTGGTGAACACACACAGGTCACTCATATTCTGACACAAGATAGGTGTTAGCAGTGCCACAGAAAGATTGGAGTGATCACCCTAATCAGTTTGTACATCTCTACTTTGTTTTTGCTGGGTGAAAGCACAGATGTGGGACAACATTATAGAAATAGTTACTGGCTGCTGCAGGGTAATTTGATTACTTTTATTTAGAATCACAGAGGGAAGCCAAGAAACTGGTTTTTAAATAGCCCACACTGAATGTGTGCCATGCCCCTGTGTCCCATGCTCCAAGTTCCTATGGAACATTCCAGACCTTATTTCTAAAAGCAGTTCAGGTTTCAGAAATGACAAAAGAGCGAGTAATCCTTGATTGGCATGCCTCTCATACTGGTTAAGCTTGCACATCACAGATTTGTGCAAGGAATGATCTTATTCAGAATTTGTTGAGGTGCAATGTTTTGTGTTTAATTCTGGGATCCTAATTCTTAAGCTTTTCTTCTGCCCAATTTTTCTTCCCAATGTTTTCTGCTGTCCTTTTCTTCTCAGGAAAGGGACTCATAAACTCATTTTCATTGATCAGGAAATAAATGGACTGATTCACAAATAAAAAGAAATGGATGATTTACAAATAAAAAGAATTCTTCTAAGGACCCAATATCCTATATGGACTCTCCACCTCCCCCATAAAGACAATGGGGCTAAAACAGTCTTTGCCTGACTTCTGCCATCAGATCAGGTTTGGCTCACCCAGTCACTGATTGGCATTTGCAATGAATTCTAACTGTATTTGTGACAATGATTACCAAACTGATTTGTTAAATAGAAGAGAAAAACTTCAGATAGTCAGCTCAGCTGATTAGCATGCAAGGTAATGGTTTCTTGTTCTGTTTCTGAAAAGGAAACAAATTACCTGTTCCCAGTATACACATTGATAATCTGAGATTTTCATCAAGGCTCCATATGCTTTCTAAAACCAGCAAAAAGACATGAATGAGAAGTATTTTCTGAAATTTCACACTGGGGTGCAGAGAAAACAGATGTCATCCCTCCTTAAGTCACCTACAGTGTTTGAATGGGTTGTGGGGAGGGGGTGAAGATTGTGGTAGGCTGTGGTATAGTAAGAAAAAAAAGGCCACACTCTGTAGAGAGAAAGAATAACATTGTCCAACAAAAATTCATCCATATAATTTTTACAAAATACAATTTTTAAATTAGCTGTTAAGATTTTAAACAGCAACCAAACCTTTCTTGAGTAAATGCTTTCACTTATTCGTTCTAGTTTCCTTTTAGTGATAGGAAGTGATGCTTGTAATGAATGCAATTTACATAAATGTGTTTTCACACGCCCTGTTCCGTTAGCTACAAACGGAAATTCTCAATGATCTAATCTCATTACAGAACTAAAATTCAAATTTAAGGGTATAAAGTAGTCCTCAATTGCCATTTCTTTAGAAATTTTTAATGAAATAAATCCCTCTCTCATGAGAGTTCTTACAGGGAATAAATTACAAAGTTGCTTAATATCATGCTTTTTTTAGAAAAGCAACATAGGGGGAATGTAGATAATAATAGAAACAGTTATTTTCCCAGTTTTCTCTCTTCATCACTCATGTTATTGACAGCACACACACACATACACACACACACATTTTTACAACCAAATTGCAAAATATTCTCTTTTCAAGCTCTGTAGACTTAACTGATAATCTCATTTATCATTTATTAGAGCTTTTGTGCTGTATCTTTTATGCAGGATTATCAATAGCTATGGTTTTAAAGAACAGCCGGCATGTTATAAGCATAGATCTTGTTTACTAAATAATAGTTGAAGTCAATTCATACTTTTTGGTTTTACACTGAAATCTCCTCTTTGACTCTTAATAGAACATGTTGGTCATGCTCAGATGCTATCTTTTATATTGACTATACCTTATCATATTTCACATAAATTGAATAGAAAGTGAACTGAACCAAAATAAGTATGCGTCGGTATTTGTTCATTGACATTATGATGTCAAACTATTTCAACAGAGCTTTCTAGTGTACCAGAACTTATAAGAAAAGCTCACAAAGTTTTTCATTAGACCATCTAGCCTGAATATATTTTGTCCCCCTCTGACTTCCTTTAGGTTTTTGACACAAGGAAAATCACATTAAGCTTCACAGGTTCTTCACTTGACTATGGATATCCTTTTCCTCTGAAGACTAACATTCCCTCTATTCTGAATGCCTGAGAGGACATTCTGAAATGTTAGTGAAAATGATAAAAATTCTTCAACACAAAGAAGACCTTTTTTTCTGACTTACTTTTACTTGCTCAGCAAATGCAAGTGTTTATTCATTGTAGAATTTCCAGCAGTAACATTATGAAAGCAATGCTTCCCACTTTAGCAGACACTGTAACAGGCTATTTGAGGGGCACAAAGATGAGCAACATCTCTCTTTTCCTACTCTGATATGGTGGTTACAATCTGGTGATTACCCCTTTAAAAGGTAAATTATATTTTTCCTGTGTTTGAATGTCTTGTAGTTAGTTTTTAAAGCTTTTTCTCATCTACTCAGAATGGGATTTAGTTTTTGGTGTTGATGGTGATGCATGCTATAGTTGGTTACCCTGTGACTGATATAGGCTACCAAATCATTGCAGGGGCTTCCCAGTGACAGCTGTTATATCAAAATAGTAGACATTGGGGTTCTGGAAATGTGGCAAACAGCAAAAATCACAGGTTTTATCTTTAAATTTTCGTAGGTTCAAATCCCAACTTTGTGGTTTACTAGTTCTGTGATCTGTGACAAGTTTCACCATGCCTTGTTTTTTGCATCTTCAAAATGGGCAATATTGTCAATTACACAGAATTACAGAAGGGTTAAGTGAAACAATACAAGTAAAATATTTGGTTCAGTTCCTGTAACTCAATAAACATTAGCTTTTACTATAGTTTCTAATAATCACTTTCATTTGCAAGACCATAGCATCAGATTAGCATGTTAATTGTATAGGGTGGGCTTGCCTACAATCATAGCTTTTAAAGTATGTTGTTCTAGATATAGATTTTATCAACCTGTTAAAGTCTTTCCTTCAAATGTTTCTCTTAGGAAACATGAACTATTTACTTCACTGGGAGTGAGGAAGAAAAGACATAATGCTTTCACTTCTTCATATAAAATTGTTGGCACCAGGGCCTGGAGTGTTAGCACAGCGGTAGGCTGTTTACCTTGCACTGATCCAGGACAGATCCTGGACAGAGCCAGGAGTAACACCTGAGCACCACTGAATGTGGCCCAAAAAAACAAAAAAGAAAAAACATTGGTACCACATTTTGTAAAACATGTCTAATTTGGATTAAGATAATTAAGAGAAGAGAAAATACATTTTATGGATGCTATTAAAATTAAGTTGTTAATTTTTTTAAAATAGGTATTATAATTTACTCCTGGCTCTGCATTTAGAAGTTACTCCTGGTAGGCTTGGGAGAACATTTTGGTTGCAAGGGATCAAACCTGGGTTGGCCATATGCAAGGTAAATGCTCTACCTGCTGTGCTATAACTTCTGCTCCTAATTAATTAAATGCAAACAAATTAAATCTATCAATTAAATAACTACCATTATCCTATATCTAGATAAACAGTTCAATAGTAAGAAAGATGTTTGGACTAGAAGTAAAGAAAGATGAATTTGAAATCTAGTTCAATGGGTTAATAATGACTGTGTGCCTTAGGTTGGTCACAATATTTTTGGACCTCAGATAATATATATATATATACTTTTATACATATAGACATAATATATACACTATACAAAGGATAGATTAATTGATGTTTCTTGAACTCAAATGAAATAGTTTTTGGTGTTAAGGCAAATGAATGAGTTGATTTAATACAATAGGAAGTAGAAGTATCTGGGGTTGAGCAGAGAAGACACATAGTACTAAAAAATGTCATTTTTAGCTTCAACTGATTGTTTCTGTAGAAAATGCATACATACCATATTTTCCTAATTTTTAGGGATAAGAAGAAATCTGAGGTGAAAAAAATATTTTTGTTTGTTTTTGGGTCACACCTGGCAGCGCTCAGGGGTTACTCCTGGCTCTATGCTCAGAAATTGCTCCTGCAGGTTCAGGAAACCATATGGGATGCTGGGATTCAAACCACCGACCTTCTGCATGCAAGACAAATGCCCTACCTCCATGTTATCTCTCCGGCCCCTGAAGTGAATTTTTAACAAAATTAAGACCAAGCAAAATAAGTTGACATTTTGTAATATACTAAATTAGGGCCTCATCCTACTTTCAAAAGTCTATTATATTGTTTATATTCTGCACATGAAGTTCTTTTAATTAATATAATATATAAAGCAAACAATATTCATCATGCATACTTCTAACAAACTAGGAAAATTACTGAAATGATATCATATAATGGACTATTATAAAATTGTTAAAATTATGCTTCAGTTTTCTAAGATGGTCCTTGAGTACTTTACAAGGAAACTTTTTTCCTAGGTGACTATTGACAAGACAATATTTCAGCATCTTCCTTGTGGGCAAAAATTAGGGATAAATTATTAGCTCCCTTAACATGGCACGACAATCACTATATGTAATATAAAATGGGTTTGAGAAGCTAGGATATGAAAGACAGTACAAAGGGTAGGGTACTTGCCTTGCAATTGGCTAACCTAAATTCAATCCCCAGCAACCCATATGGTCCTCCTATTCTTTCTCGGAATAACCCTTGAACACAGAGATGGAGTAAGCCTGAAGTACAAAGTCAGGAATAAGCACTGAGTACAGTTAGATGTGGTGCAATAAAGAAGATGGGAGAAGGAAAAGAAGAAACAATGAGCCTCTTTTGAGAACACACTTGAGTTTTTTTGAACAAATAACTTTTTTGTTTGTTTGTTTTGGGCCATGCCTGACTGCGCTCAGGGGTTACTCCTGGCTCTAAACTCAAATGATTCCTGGCAGAATTGGGGACCATATGGGATGCTGGGGATTGAACCTAGGTCCATCCTGGATTGGTAGCATGCAAGGCAAATGCCCTACCACTGTGCTATTGCTCTAACCCCTGAACAAAGAACTCTTGATTTGGGATGTCATATATTATCCCCAACTGAATTTTCATGGTTAAACAAGATTAGATCCTACTTCCAGAGTTGTGTCTACTGCTAATTTATTTATTTTATTTGTTTTGCCACATATATGCTCATGGAAGCAAGCAGTGCTGGGAATTGAACCCAGGGCCCTCCCAAGCAAAAAATATGCTCCAACCTTTTGAAGTATCTTTCTAATCCTTTCAGTATAATTTATAAGGCATACAAATAAAGCCAGGTGAAATTTTTTAAGGGGAAATTTGACATTGTTATAATGTCTGACACAAAACACTCTATAAATTTCATTTTTTACTTAAGCATCATAATAAAATAACATTTTATTTTAATGTGAGGTGATCATTTATATTTTACAGATGAGATGCTGAATCATAGAATTGGGGATTCTTCTCAGTGTCACACCCTAAAAAGTGGTAAAGCTGAATTTAAATTCACATCATCACTTTAAAACACTCCAACTTCCTTTTGAACCTTTTGAACATGAATCACTAGATTTGACTTTGCATAGTTTTGTTCCCAAAATCAAACTCTCTCTCCAAGGGTCAACCTTTGCCATTAACTAGTGTATTCAGGAGGAATGTGTCCTGATTCCTGGGGACAATGATTCAAAAGGAGTTTTCAAAAACCCTTTGAAAGAATGGCAGCATTGCTGGCAAGAACATTGAGTTTCCCTAGGATTCAAATCTCATTTGTATGTGCAGGCGAGACAAAGAGAAAGAGAGACAGAGAGACAAAGAGAGACAGAGGAGAACGACAGAGACAGAGACAGCAAGACAGAGATGGTGAGAGGCCAAAAGAATAGAGATACACAGAATAGTAAGAGTTTATTTGCTTTCAATTTCTTCTTACACCATTATTTTTGAATCTTATGTTATATGGAACAGTTGTCCTGAAATAGAAGTCTTCTAAGTTCAGATAATTCATGGAAATATATCTTCTATCTTTGCTTGGCTGTGTACAATGAACCTTGACATTTTTTGCAGCTTCTATATTACATAGGTCCTATGAAACATTCTTTGGGACCTATACCTTTGGCATTTAATTTCTTTATTAGTCTACTCATCTTGTTTTAAGGAAACTTCGCTAGCAGAGTTTTGAGAGATAGAGGGAAAATTTCATCTCAAAAGATTCATTAAACCATTTATATGTTGTATGAGTAAGTCACACAGCTTTATTATTATGGGCTCATTGAAAACAATAACTAAAGTCAGGCTCACTAGGACCACCAGGTAGATCCAGCAGCAGCAGCTTTGCAACACTTCTGTGGAAATCAACCAATGAATTTTGTGGAGAATTAGTATATATACATGCAGCCTGTTTCACAAGAAAAAATTCCCTTTGTTTAAATTACATTCTCACTATTTCAATTCCGAGTAGATTCCCTCATGGCTACTTCTCAAATAGCTAAATCAGCACATTCCACACTCCATGAAATATTCTCTTTGGGTAAAACTCAATGTTAAAGTGGTTTCATTAGCAATAATATTGAGGAACATCATGTTTTAGTATCTTATGAAAGATCTCAATTCACTTAAGGATAGAAAGCCTCATCTAACTAAAAACCCTGATTAAAATCCTGTACTCACTTTACCCAACTTTTATTTTTTGTGTATGTCAGGACTCTCCACTCTAGGAAGACTTTGTCTATGCCAAAGAGTATACTCTGGGCAAAGGCTGTTCTAGATTTGCTACAGGTACTGAATGAATTTGACCGGACTAAAAGTGGAAGCTCAGCCTTGTGGTTTTCACTAGCTGCAGGAGAAAACACTCCAGAATCCCAGCCCAGAGTCCTGGCATTGCCAGCTATATGCATCAGTTACTTTACTTCCTCACCCTGCTTATATTTTAATTGGAGAATAGAAATCCTATGATATAATGTTTTCTTGAGAATTCAAATGAGTGAACAAATGTAAGTTGCTATAGATGAAGCCTTTGATAAAATAGACCTCAGAACAAAAAAATAACTTTTCTTTTTTTTTGATGTTAACAGCGTCAAGGAGATGCAGACTGAATAAATCAATGTGGGAGGGTGGGCTGTGGACTGGTTATCATCAGAATGGAAAAAATTCAGTTGTCTTGGGATAAAAGATGATGAGCTAATGTGTAGATTCATGCTTAAAACTTTGATAGTGAGTATTCCCAAAATAGTCCTAAAGCAATTCCTGCAAATTGAAAACTTGTGTTCTATTCCTGGCCTTGCTACTGACAAAGTATGGCCTTGGACACATCACTTATCTTGGCCATGCCTCAATTTTCTACCTTGAGTTATATAGCTCTTTGAAAAATTGGGGGGGGGGTTAATCATAGGTAGAAGTTGGTCCTGACTCTGTCCTCAGGACCATATGTGAAGGCAATGATTTGAACTGATAGCAGCCACATGCTGGGGAAGAGCCTTACTTACTGCAATATATCTCTCCAGCTGTCTCTCAGATTTTAACCCTCAAATTTATGTGTAGTAAGTATCAGGTGACTTCCCATCAATTCTGATTCTGGATTTTCAGTCTTAATCAATCCTTAATTATGCTTTAGAACCAGGTGAGTTTCTTTGAAAATATTTTTAAGGGTGAGTTAAAAAATGAAATAATAAGCCTATGTGTAATACCTCCTTATATCAAGAACATATTTAAAAATATTCAAATGTCAATTATTCATGTGGCACATGGACTAAGAAAGTGTGCATTATTGAGAATGACTCATCAGTCTATTATTAATTATCATTCAGACAGCCAGCTCTGTTCTTTTGAGTAAAGAAGAATATTATTAACAACCAAATGGTCTAAATGATTTAAGCAAAACCAGATCTAAAAAGAGTTATTGGGTCTTTCTGCTGTGTCCCAAATATTCTACCTCCCCAATCTGAACATCTTTAAACATCTGTGCAATATTATAACATACAGACATACATATGTACCCCCAAAGTATGCACACTTGTGAGTGTATATTGCCCATGGCTGCCTTATGCCTTGGATAATGCCCATATCACTTCTCTTGAGTAGGTAGACATTTAAATAGATCTCATTGCAATATTAATCATAAAATCAGACAAAAAAATTAAGAACTATCCCAAGGAAATCAGAAATAAATAACAACAGATAAAATCACAAATTAGAAAGTAGTACGAATAATAAATAAATCCAAGATATGATTCTATAAAATAGAAGACATTTTAATGAAACATGACTCTCTAATCTCAATTTCCTTAGTTTAAAACTAAGGTTTGGCTAGAGAATCTTCACAAGGTTTTGCATTTCTGATATTTGATGGCCATGTTCTTTCCTCAGCTGTTCTATGAAAGATTAGGAGACATAAAACATACTAGCTCACATATTTATTAGAATCTTCCATGAAATTTTATTATTACAATTCCTAATTTAGCATATTGTGAAATAGGTTTACCTGATTAATGCATTCTTATATAGTAAGTCATATCTACTAGCTGAGAAGTAAAATTCTCTATGCTATCTCTAATCAGTACTCTTTAAAGCAGTGATCAGAGGTTAAGTGGTCTCTTTTTCATCCATCATAGTCTTTTCTGGGTGGTGGCTGTCTGGAAGAAACTACTGAATCATTTAGGTTTTATATTCCAGAATTATTTCTCTGGATTAGAAGGAAAAGTGCAGACCACTTGTGGGCCAAAACTAATTTTTTTTTTAATTTTTTGGTTGTTCGGCCACATCAGGCGGTGTTCCTGGCTCTGCATTCAGATTCCCTTCACATTGTGCACCTTCCCTGATCCCACAAGAGGGTTATGGGTTAATAGCCCATAATTCTTGGTTTTAATATGCCCCCTTCCCCTTTTATGGATTCTCATCTCTTGCCTTTCAGCTGCTTGTTGAACACCAATCCTTCTAATATATAACCAAACCCCCATTCTCTCCTTCATTCTTTGATTTTTTTCATTTTATTCTTTTTTAAAAAAATTTTCCTCCACCACTAGCTGATGTGTGGTTTACTTGGGGTTTACTCCTGGCTTTGTGCTTAGGAATCACTGTGACAAGACTTGGGGGTCTAATGTAGTGCTGAGAATTGAATCCAAGTCAGCTACTTACAAGACGAGAAATAACCCCTATGTTATTTCTCTGGCCCCTCTTTAAACTGTCTACCCCTTCAACATTCTGAGCTCTGTGCTACTACTTTATGCTTCTTTTGAATTACATTCCAGTGACCTAACTTTTCAATTTAACCAAGTTTCTTCTATAAACTAGATTGCCTTTGTATTAATTTATTGCTTGTGAGGAAATGTTACACATCCTTATAGAAAGTCAGAGAGACTTCATGAATGACCGACTGGAATTAGAGTTAGCAAATTTCATAGATATCATTGCAATAGTAATCATAAAATCAGACCAAAAATTTAAGAACTATCCCAAGGAAATCAGGAAGAAAAAATAACAATGATAAAATCATAAATTAGAAAGTAGTAGGAATAATAAATAAATCCAACATATGATTCCGAGAAAAAATTCTAAACAATAGAAGACATTTGAAAGGAGCATGACTCTAATGAAGACAATCACTATTCAACAGACTTTAGGGAAATTTTGGTAAATATTATAGAAGAGTCAAGGTAATAGCTTACCTCATATCATAATTTAAAAAGCCCAAGTGGATTAAAAAAGTCAGATATAAAAATTGTTTTTGAATTTGGTTTGGGGACCACACCAAATGGTGCTTGGTTTGTACTCTTGGTATAGTACTCATGGCTCACTCGTGGTCATATTTAGTGTCAGAGATGGAACATGGGGACACTCTAGTCTTTTTAAGTTATCTCCTGCCTACCCTCCTACTTTTATTTATAAAAATGTGGAAAGATGTAAGAAATATTTCACTGATGTCCAAATAGAGAGAATTTTAGGAAAGAAAATAAAGAAAGAATAAAGTATATGGCATATTCTAGCAAAATACTATATATCTTAAAAACTTCTTTTTCTTTCTTTCTTTTTTTTTTGTTTTTTTGGGCCACACCCATTTTGATGCTCAGGGGTTACTCCTGGCTAACCACTCAGAAATTGCCCCTGGCTTGTGGGGGATCATATGGGATGCTGGGTCCTTCCTTGGTGGTCCTTCCTTGGCTAGCACTTGCAAGGCAGACACCTAACCTCTAGCACCAACTCGCCAGCCCCTATCTTAAAAACTTCTATCTTAAAAATCATAAATAAAGAAGCAAATCATAATTAGTAAGGAAAACAGCATCAAACAATCAAACAGGACAGGAAAATAATAGATTTTCTTTCTTTTTTTTTTAAAGCCTAGCAGAAGGTTTAATAAGCTTGTCTTTTTTTTTTTTTTTTATTTTAAGGATGAGTTAAAGAAGTACAACAAAAACATTGTTAGGATGGCAATTGTTGTTTGCATAGGCACAGCAAAATATAGGGGACATGGAAAGGAAAATCCTTGGCCTAACAAGGAGGCCTTACCCCGAAGTTTTCTGGCATAAGACCATTTCTAGGCTCCAGGCATACTAGGTTGTCCAACCCAAGTCATTGTCTGTAGTGCCAATAAACCTTCCTCCCCCTCCCCCCCTGCACAGTCACTGTTGTTGGTGTCAGGTTTCTGTAGTTAAAGATCCTGGAATCTGTGTACATCCTACATTAAAGTCAGGATGATGTGGAGCGTCCTCTAGTTTCACTTCACAATTAGAAGGATAGTCCTGCCCTGAAAGCAGGTGGTTGTTGCTGTTAAGTCTTCTTGGTTTTAAGGGACCTCTCTTTGGAGTAGGTCGATGCCAAGGTAACGGTAGGGTCTTCCGTGATAGAGGATTGCTCCCAGGTGATGTTATAGACAACCGTGGTTGTTTCATAGATGGCATCGTGGTTCAGGGGTGAATGGACAGAGCCAATTCTTCTGGAGATTTTCTTTTATTCTGTTCTTTGTACAGTGTAGGATGATACCCAGTTTGGAGGTTGTTATGCTTGGAGTGTTCAATGTGGTGTCAGTAATCCACCCTGGATCTCCCGCATTCAAATGTTCACTAGCCCTGGCCTCCATAAGATTCCTAATAAATTTTAAAAAATGCTTAGAAATTGCCAAAAGGGCATAATTTATAGAAAAGGATATCCAAATGATAATACTAACATGAGAATGTGGCAAAATTATTTGTTTTGGGATCACCCCCGACTAAGCTCAGAATCCAGTATCTTTGGATAATTTATATTATTGTGGTGATCTTTATCTTCTTCTTTAAATGAATATGTAGTTTCCATAAGCAGAATATACCAAACTGCATTAAAACCATTTCTCATGGGGGTCGAAGAGATAGCATGGATAAGGCGCTTGCCTTTCATGCAGAAGGACGGTGGCTCGAATCCCGGCATCCCATATGGTCCCCAGTGCCTTGCCAGGAGCGATTTCTGAGCATAGAGCCAGGAGTAACCCCTGAGAGCTGCCAGGTGTGACCCAAAAACCAAAAAAATAAAATATCCTTACCATTTTTGGGCCAGAGATATATAGTACAACAGGTAGGTACTTGTCATGAATGCAGCTCACCCAAGCTCAATCCTCAGAACCTTGTATGGTTCACCCCAATCCTCCCAGGAGTGATCCCTGAGCACAGAGCCTAGAGTAAGGCCTGAGCATAGCTGGGTGTGGTATCCTCTCCCCAGTGAAAAATTAATATTCTTTAAAAATGTTGTAATTACAACACCATGATTTACCAAGTTGTTCATAATACAATCATGAATACAGTCATGTCATGCATTAAATGTTTACACACTAATCACACCGCTTGTGTGACCTTGCCTTCACCGGTGTCCCCAATTTCCCACATATCATCTTACTGTGCATCCTTGCAAGCACAAATTAATTTATTTCATGTTGCTGTTACAACAGAAAGGAAATGGAATTATCAAAACGTATCAACAAGAGCCTATTTGAAATCATTGTTATATCTCTCCATGGTGTTACTAAAGTCAGAGTCTAAGGATTTTCCCAGCTCTTGGTGCAAGTTGAGAACTTCTGTGTTACTATTTAGGCTCACCAAGCTTGGCAGATTTCTAGTAACTGTCCTGTCAGATTTCCTGTGATACTACTGGGTTGACTACTATATAATTTTGAGGTATCCAGTATCTATAGATCTAAAACAAATTTAGTGGCTTAACAGTTTGATAAGATTAAGTTGTAGAACAGGACTGTTTCTCTTGACGGGTGAAGGGTGTGGTGCTGGCCTGTTTTGGTTCAAGCAGAAAGAGGAATCTGACCACATCCATTCTGAAAATTGAACATACAGAATCAGCCTGGATCAGACTACCTGGGAAGTACCAATGGTCAGTATTTTCGTTTTTGCAAATAAATTTTCACATTTTTTTTACTTGAAAATAACATGGGTTAACATTATTTTAATTTGACTTTGAGACTATTTAAATGATTACTTCATTAAAAAGATTTTTTCTTCTTTTTTCCCTTCAGTTTTATTTAGGCATCATGATTTATGGTACAGTTAATAATAGAATTTCAGGCACGCAATGATTCAATACTGTCCCCATTACCTATTTAGAGTATTTCCAACCAATGTCTGAAGGTCCCTTCCTACCCCTTACTCATCCACTTGGCAAACTCATTTTTTAAAATAATTTTGATTTTGATTTTATTTCATAAGCCTTTATGAGGAGGCAAGGAAAGAGATATCTAAAAAGCCTGGGGAGTTTACCTTGCATGCATGAGACCCTGTGTTAGATCCCTGTACTCAGCCTCCACCTGCCTCATCCCCAGTGCCTCAGGTGTAACACTGGGTGATCTCCAGGCTGCAGTAACACTGCATCACTGGACCTAAACATCTATCTGTTCTGTGCAGGTGGACCTAGTATTGCAAGGTTGGTCTTGAGCCTGTGAAAACTAGAAAATAAACCCTTGAAAGGTAGGAATTCTTTTTTTTTTTTTTGGGGGGTCACACCCGGCAGCGCTCAGGGGTTACTCCTGGCTCCATGCTCAGAAATTGCTCCTGGCAGACACGGGGGACCATATGGGGCACCGGGATTCGAACAGATGACCTTTTGCATGAAAGGCAAATGCCTTACCTCCATGCTATCTCCCGGGCCCCGAAAGGTAGGAATTCTTACAAATTGATCTGTAATTTGAGGGGTCCAAACTTGGCAATAATCAGGGGTTATTCCTAGCTCTGCACTCAAGAATCACTCTTGGCAAAGTTAAGGGATCATATGGGATTCTGGGAATCAAACTAATGCTGGTTGGGTACAAGGCAAGCATGGTACACACTTCAGCTCCCAGTATTTTTAATTATCTTTCAGAATATAGATAATAAAATCACATGTGTCTCTTCACTAAAAGAGTAATTGGTGTGTGAAAAGAGCACTGCATGAGGAGTCAGACCTTGTGGTTTTAAGCAAAGCTGTTAATTGTATTCTAAGCCTCAATTTTCTCCTATGAAGCAGATATTAATACCTGCCCTATGATTTTCCTAGAGTCATTCCAAAGACCAAATGAGACAGTCCAGCAGGAGTCTGACTTGTGCAATATTTTAAGGATAATAATCATTTAAAGAGTAAGCCAGCCTTGCCTGGAATGATAGTTGCTATGTACAGTCTTCCTAAATTTTCTTTCTTGCTAAAGAAATATATACTTCCTTGGCTGCAAAGGAAAAAAACTCTACTCCTCCCACAGTCCCTCTCTTTGCTGAGTTCAAATATATTTCAAGGAATCTATGAAGTAGCAAAGATCAAAATTTCATTCTTTTTATAGAACGTGACCCTTTTAAGTCTACAGAAGATAATAAAATGGATAGCTCACTCAGCTATGTTTAGAATAGATGTATAAATTTGCACATTCCTGCCCACGGAATCCTTATTCATAGAAAACTGTAGATGAATTTAGAATTGAAGGACTAAGATCTTCATTATTCTCTTAGCCAGAGAAATATTTTTAACTTTTATAAAGAAAAATCTTCAAATTAAAATGTACACTAAAGAAAAGGACACATATTGTAAGCATACATTATCATACATTTCTAATTGGCTTCATTTCGAGTATTTTAAATTTTATAGCAGAAGTGAGAAGAAATGGCCAATGTTCCCTGCGAATGCATTGCCTCTTCCATTACCAATATTACTGATCAGAGAAGTACATTTATTGCGATTGATGAATCTACATTATAACCTAGGGACCACAGTGCACAGTAGTGTTCACTTTTTTTGGTGTTGTAAATGTATAGTTTGAACAAAAGTATAATGACATGTGGGGCCAGAGTGGTGGCGCAAGCAGTGAGGTGTCTGTTTTGCCCGCAATAGCCTAGGATGGACTGAGGTTCAATCCCCTGGTGTCCCATATGGTCCCCCAAGCCAGGAGTGATTTCTCAGTGCATAGCCAGGAATAACCTCCGAGCAACACCGGGTGTGGCCAAAAACCAAAACCAAATCAAAAAGTATAATGACATGTATCTACAATTTTAGTATAATGCAGAGTATTTTTGTTTTTATTTTTCTGAAGAGTCATTCCCGGCATTGCTCAGAGGACCATGTGGTGCAGTGCCAAACCTGTGTTGACCACATAGAAGGCAAACAACTTAATGCCTGTATTATCTCTCCAGCCACCATTCAGAGAGTTTTAATAAAAATCCTTTGCACTTTGCCTAGCCATTCTTCTGCCAACCACTTCTATTTTTTTAAACAAAGAAAACACTCTTGGGCCCGGGAGATAGCATGGAGGTAAGGCGTTTGCCTTTCATGCAAAAGGTCATCAGTTCAAATCCCGGTGCCCCATATGGTCCCCCATGCCTGCCAGGAGCAATTTCTGAGCATGGAGCCAGGAGTAACCCCTGA
>PVKC010019601.1:0-19023 GCA_004027635.1 Crocidura indochinensis
TTCTCTAGATATTATTACCATATTGCCATTTATTATTCTTATATGCCACAAATGATTATTCTGTGTCTACACCTCTCCTGACTCATTTCACTCAGAATAATAATCTGATGTGTTGATGTATGTACAGATGATGCACTCTGCATGGCTCAGTGTTTTTATGTAGTCACAAGAAACAGAAGTTGCACACCCCTACATTGTATCTACTCATTGTATGATAGACTGGATTCAAAAAAACTCCCTGCTAAACTAAACTCTGTAACAGATGACACAGTAAAGATAATTTGTGAAATTCACAATTGTGATCAAATCCAGGCTATTCACCACCACCCTGGGTGAGAGTATGAATGCCCACTACTAGCGTTTTCTCCATGAAGAAGTGAAGTGGCTGTTCAGGGGAAGGGTGCTCTCTCGCCTTGTTGGCAAGAGGGAAGATGTAGTGCAATTCCTGTGAGAGCAGAACTCTAACTCTGTACAGCCCCGGTTGGACAAGAAATGGGTAGCTAAGCTTGTGTATTTGGCAGACATTGTTCATTTTCTCTATGAACTGAATATTTCTCTGCAGGGGAGTTTCACAAGTAGTTTTTATAGTGAGACATAAGATGGATGTGTTTAAAAAAGAATCTGATTCTGGGATAGCTGTGTCTGAGAAGGAGATATTGAAATGTTTCCACTCTTGCAAAAAATGTCTGAATGGCACTTATATTATGCAGAAAGTCATAATCAATATGAAAAACAGCATTTAAGAGGATTATAATGCTCACAACTTTAATCATGAGTACTCTGAACATGAGAATCCACGGAAAAGAGGAAAAGAAAACTCTGGACTGAGAATCCCTTCATGGAAGATGCCCACTCTTGTGCAAAATAAAATATGTGTTTTAAGATCACTCCAGGCACTGTATTTCTAAACTCCACCCAACCTGGTCTGAAGAAGCAGGGTAGCAGGAAAGAAGTAATAAACAAAGCTAGCCAGGAAAGGATGATCATGGAGTCCATGGGCTTTTACCTTGTACTCCACCTTGAGCCCAAAAAGCTAGAACATCTCTTTCTTTATTAAAATCAATTTCCAATATACGGAGGGGAGAGAGAGAGAGAGACAGAGAGAGAGAGAGAGAGAGAGAGAGAGAGAGAGAGAGAAGTACATATTCAGTGGACTTTTACATATCAAAGGAAGAGGTTTAAGAAAGGATGAAGTTGGAGGAACACCTTTGTTTACAGTTGATACTGGGTATCATCTTACACT
Source organism: Crocidura indochinensis (assembly GCA_004027635.1). Lineage (NCBI taxonomy): Eukaryota > Metazoa > Chordata > Mammalia > Eulipotyphla > Soricidae > Crocidura > Crocidura indochinensis. The sequence goes on from PVKC010019601.1 coordinate 1,244, forward strand.
CTTGGAGCCGCTGCTGGGGCTGCCTGCGAACAGAGCAAGGACTGACAGAGTCTAGGAGCAGAGTCTTGAGTGACCGCCTGGCACACAGAAGAGCCAAATTAAAAGGGTAAAGACGGCCAGGTGGTGGCGCTGGACGTAAGGTGCCTGTCTTGCCTGCACTAGCCTAGAACGGAATAATTCGATCCCCCGGTTTCCCATATGGTCCCCCAAGCCAGGAGCGACTTCTGAGCGCATAGCCAGGAGTAACCCCTGAGCGTCACTGGGTGTGGCCCAAAAACCAAAAAAAAAAAAAAAAAATAGTGTAAAGAGCCACATGTGGCTTGCAAGCCGCAGGTTGCCGACCACTGCTTTATGTTATACATAATGCCTGTCTGTGTTGCACATCCTTCCCCACCACCGCCCTTCTACCTTCCCCCTCCCCAGTCTGTGATTTAGCTTCTTTGCATATTAAAGACTCACCTAGGCAGGAAGAGTTTCTAGATAGGTCCTTTGTCTTCAGTAGCTTCCCCCCCACACACACACCCCTTGTGGCAGTGGTCTTAATTTGCCAACAAATACTGTGGTCTCAGCAGTCTCTTCCTCTTGCACCACAAGGTGGAAACATCCCAGGACACAAGAATTTCGCCCTAATCAGCCTGGTTTGGATATTTCCTTCCAAATATCCTGCTCCAAATGGCCCTTGTTCCAGATTCACTTTCCCAAGATGGGGTGAAAACATGTGGAGCTTTTACAACCCCCCACCCTGCTGAAGCCACATCTGCTGCCTCCATCACAATCGCTGTTTTTCAAATGGCCCTGCCTCATCACTGACCCTCTATGATCCCCTTCAGAGACACCAAACTGACCAAACTTCAGGTATGCCAGTTTGGGGCTTTTTGCAGTGAGTGTTGGCACCCTTCCCTCCCACCCCTCATCTTCCTTCTTCCAGGAGCACTGGCAGCTCAGTACACGCCCCTAAAATTCATAATATCAGTAATAGTAAATGAATCTCTGGAAAACTACATTTGTTTAATGCTGTCATCCCAATAGAAACACACTGATTTAACAGAATGGGCAGCTAACAAGAGCCATAGTATTAAAGACTTCATTGGAGATACAATTATTTTCACAAAAGTGCTTGCTACTGTACTTTTTTAAAACTTTTTTTTTTGTTGTTTTTTGTTTTTTGGTTTTTGGTTTTTGGGTCGCACCCGGCAGTGCTCAGGGGTTACTCCTGGCTCCATGCTCAGAAATTGCTCATGGCAGGCACGGGGGACCATATGGGGCACCGGGATTCGAACCGATGACCTTTTGCATGAAAGGCAAACGCCTTACCTCCATGCTATCTCCCGGGCCCCTTTTTTAAAACTTTTTATCTTCCTTTTTATTTTTTAATAACTCTGCTTTCACTTATCTAGAAATAAATATACTATGATCAACTATGTAAAGCATTTTCTTTATAAATGTTTATAATTTAAAGTAAAACAGATTACTCAACTTTTTCATTAAAGCAGCTAAACTTGGAGTACAGGGAAAAGGGGGTGGGACAGCAGGAGTATAATAAGTTATATTTAATTATATTGAATATGTATAAAAGTTACATTGACGTTTTGTAACAGCTTTTTGTTTGTTTGTTTGTTTTTTGGGCCACACCTAGTGACACTCAGGGGTTACTCCTGGCTATATGCTCAGAAATCGCTCCTAGTTTGGGGGACCATATAGGATCCGGAGAACAAACTGTGGTCTATCCTAGGTCAGCCGTGTGTAAGGCAAATGCCCCATTGCTGCGCCACTGCTCCGGGCCCTTGTAACAGATTTCAAAGAAATAATTTTAATATTATTTTTGATATGTTAAAGATGCACGCTGTAATATTGTGGATAAACATTAAATAATAGCAAAGAGTGCTGGGAAAATAATGATAATAAATTCCAAAGTTCTAATGGTAGGGATTAAGTTATTTGGGGAGTTATTTACCAAATTCCTACCAGTGGAATTTCATTGAATAAACTTCTCTCTCCTCAAAAATGCTCAGTAAATGTGAATTTAGTGAAAAATGGGTAGTTTTCTCAATTCATCCTCCTCTTTTCTCTTAATGCTAACTTTCCCCTTTCCCATTTCCCCATATGTAGTTACAGTGTTCTTCCAATAGAGGGCAGAAGCCACCATCATCTCCTTAGCATAAACTTCATACAAATGTCAAGGATGAAGTTGGAACAGACAAAAATGTATTTACTGTGTTGTTGCTTATCGCTTATCAGCTAGGTTGAAGGGTGGAGTGAGGGTGGAGAAAGGAAGAAGAAGAAAGAAAGGTCAGAGGGAGATAGAAAGGAGGTAGAGGGGAGGTCCAAAGGAAGGAGCCAAGAGATGGGATTTTCCATTTCTAAAAGAAGCTCAACCAACTACATGAAAGAGTTTCTTCGTTAACTGGGAAAGGAAATAAGTTCAGTTAGTGACAATGAGTACGGAAAAGACAAGTTTTCTTCCTCTCTGTGTAAAAAGTTCAAGTGAGGAAGCTTCGAACAGTAAGGAAAAAGGGGTGGGAGGGCAAGCAGAGGAGAGAAGAGGGAGGAAGAAGGATGATGTGTAGCAGCAACCTTGGAGACTTTATGTTACTGGTGTTGATCTTTGAACATGAGAAAGAAATACCATGTGTAGAATGTAGAATCCTTAGATACTAAGTACAAATCCCACAATTAAGCTAATCAGACATTCTAGGAGGTAGGAAGGGGCACTGGAGACTGTACTTGTTAGCAAGTAAAATTCTAAGAAGCTGGCAATTGGGATTTGCCTGTTCCTAGAAGAGAAGTTAATTGATTATCTACAGTCAGGGTCTGTGAGTGAAATTCAGCAAGAAGTGTTAGCAATGCTGCTCAAGAATAGTGATGTCAGACTGCCTTACTCTACCACTCTTTTTCATTTAATAATATATTTGATGGTAAGGTGGATATCAAATGGCCAATGGTAGCAGCCTAATAATTGGTCTACATAGTTGAGTCTACTGGAGGAGTTGGAGGTTGAGAAGGGACCTTGCAATACTGGCAGAGGGACACTGAAATTGTGGGTGTGTATTGGAATATGATCTGCCTAAATTCTATTATTAACACTATTACAAATCATGATGCCTAAATGAAAATGAGGGAACAGGGCAGATAGAATGCTTGGATGTGTGCTGTAATTTGCAAACCATGATCCAAAGTTAGCTATAGTACTTTGGTTTGATTTGGTTTTGTGAGGTTTTTTTTGTGGGGGTGTTTGTTTTGTTTTGAGGCCACACCCAGCTATGCTCAGGACTTAATACTGACCTACATTCAGCAGTAGTAACTACTATTCCTGGTGCAGCTGTGTGTGTGTGTGTGTTTATGTGTGTATGTGTATTTGTGTGTGTATGAGAGAGACAGAGAGAGAGAGAGAAAGAGAGAGAGATGGGATGCTGAAGATGAGCTTATGTTTGCCCTTATACAAGGCAAGTATCCTACCCACTGTACCATTTCTATAGCCCTGAGTATAGATATTTTTATTTTTGTTTTTTGTTTTTAGAAACTTCCTTTATTTGTTTTTAGACATAAGGTTATACTGGCTAGTGCTCAAGGCATACTCCTGGCTCTGTGCTCTGAGGTCACTTTTAGAGGACCTATGCCCTGTCCAGCCCCTCAAACCTTTCAATATGCTGAAGAAAGCCAGTTCTCATATAAGTTAACAAATTCAATGTAGTGTATTAATAATATACCAAAAAGGTATCTGAACAAGTTCTCACTGTTTTTACTGTAGCAGTAAATGATGCTAGAAGCTTCTGAATGATGCTAGAAAAGTGGTGTTAAATCATGGAAGGCTGGGGCCCGGGAGATAGCATGGAGGTAAGGCGTTTGCCTCTCATGCAAAAGGTCATTGGTTCGAATCCCGGTACCCCATATGGTCCCCCGTGCCTGCAAGGAGCAATTTCTGAGCATGGAGCCAGGAGTAACCCCTGAGCGCTGCCGGGTGTGACCCAAAAACCAAAAAAAAAAAAAAAAAAAAACATGGAAGGTCTCTGCCACTAGGGCAGGCAGATTTGCCATCCTGACCAGTTACCATAACTGGAAGGCCTCCTTTCAGAAAATCCAAAGACTGTGCATTCCCCTTAGTCATTTTGTATCATGCTGTAACTATTTACTGGGCAGTTTCTCTATAAGCAAAGTCATATGCTTCTAAACGTAATGTGGTTAACTTTCTCAAGATGGCATGACATCCAATTCAAGAAGTCAAAGTAGATAAGGAACCATGGAAAAATACTGAATTCCCATTCTGGATGTGAACAATGGCAGGTGTGAAGATGGTGAGGACCCACAGAGTTGGGAAATAAAGGCTGTAGAGATTAGATGAGGGTGAAGCCTATACAATGAGGAAGCTTGACCATGCTTCAGATAGAAAGAATGGAAGAGTCTGCGTAGAAATGAAACAAGTGAAGATAAACTCAGTTTGTGCTTGCAGCAGTACGTAAGTAAGAGGAGAAAGACAATGGTGGAAGAGGGCCAAGGAGATAGAGTAGCATAAACAAGGCACTTGCCTTGAGGTTAGCCAATTCCCAGCACACTGCCCAGTCTCCTGAGCACCATCAGGAGTGATCCTTGAACACAGATCAGGAGTAAGCTCTGTTCGACACCAAGGGAGACCTCAAAACCAAAATCAAAGCAGATTACAATGAGCGGAAAGGGATGACCAAGACACAAAGAGAAGAGATGACTTAGGAGAACAAAGAGCTAAAGATAAGAGAAAAACAATGGCTAGTGTACCAACACCTCAAAGCAGTCAGCAAAGACAGCAGCAAAAACCAAAGCAGATCAACATGGGAATTATTTTCTTGATGCTTTGGTTTTGAGGTTAGATCTTGTTACTGCCTGGTCCCCTGACCACTGCAAGGGGCTAACCCTAGGACAGAACTAGGAGTAGCCCTTGAATACGGCATCCCCCCAAAAGATAATTTTAGTAAATTAAGAAAAACTTCCTCCCATAATAATAACAGTAATAAATATCCCCTCTTTAAAACTTAAGATAGGAACTAGGAGATAAACTCAAAGGACCAGTGTGGGCAGCAGAGGTGCATAGAATACTCAGCACCCCATGATTTCCGGTACCTCTCTGGGAATAGCTCCTGTAGCACTCCAGTCAGGTGCTCCCCGAAAAATCCCAAAGAGAACAAAAATAAATATAACCATTTCATAGAAAGATCAACTCTTCGGACTCATTTTTGCCAGAGAGGGCGCAGCTCCGACCTCCTCTCCTCTCTCTTTAGCAGATAGCTTACCCCTTGGCAACCGCCCTCGGCCCGTTCAGATTTCCCCACTGGGAATGTAAAATAAATGACACTTCTACACGTGGAGCCTTGCTGAGCTATGGGTACGCTGGAGTCCCGACTGGTCAGGGCGGTCCTATCATTCTCTGGGCATGCTTGGCACCGAATTTAGGCTGGGGGGAATGGGGCGAGGGAGCGAGAGGGACAAGAGGAGCTGGGCACCTTGCAAGTACCGCTGCCATCCCACACGCGGCCTCGGAGCTTTGACAAAGCATTAGAAGGGGAAACAGTTGCATTTCTTCCCCCACGCCTTCAGCTCCTGGCCTAACGCCATCTGGGCGCTCCACGCCCCACTTAGGGACTGAAAGCGCCCTCCGGGCCTCCAGCTGGTATCAGAGAATGCACACCCACCCCTAGGCCTCCGGCTGGCATCAAGGGTTCATGGCCCCCAGCATAGCCTGGCGCCTCCGAAGCCAGCCCAAGGCGAATCAGGCGCGGCACTTTTAAAGGCGGGGAGCAGGCGGACCCTGCCCCGCCCGACTGGTCCGGGCCAAGTGGGGGACAGCCCTGCTGTCCGCGCCCCGCCTCTGCTCCGCCCCTCGTCCGGCGAGCTGGGGGCGGGTCGGGGCGGAGCGCGGAGCCACCGGCCGCTGTCTCTGCCGAGCGCCCGGGAACGCGGCCCGCAGCCTAGGAGCTCCGCCGTGCAGTCCAGTGGGGTGAGTCTCTAGGCCCCGGGGATGGGCCTAAGAGGGGGATCGCGGCGAGCCAGCATCGTGCCGCCGGCTCCCCGATTCACTTTCCGGGCTCGGAACAGCTTGGGACAGCGGGTGGCTCCGGGGATGGCGTGGACTAGGGGAGGCCGCTGGGGGTGAAAGGAATCCGCGAGTCCTTCCTGGACGCTGACCTCTCTCTCTCTCTCTCTCTCTCTGTCACCACCGCGGCCCTGATTTGCAACGCGCCGGGCTTGGGGATCGAGGGTCGGTGGGAGCTTGGGGATCGGGGACTGGAAGTGTTCCCCCACTCCCCAAATCAGCGGTTGCCTTTTGGCGCCGGGCTGTGCGCGCTGCCCGGAGGGAGCTCGCTGGGGAGCAGTGTCCCGGGGTGCTGGCCAAAGCCCGAGTTGCGTGCGCCCGGGGCCTCCGCGCCACTCTTCGCCCCAGCCCCGCCGGAGGCTCGGGGATAAGTTAGCTGCAGTAGGGGGCAAGTCGAGGATCTCAACCCGAATGTCTGGAGAGAGTTGGGTGGTTGACAAGCGACGACTTTCCGTGTGGGATTTTCGGGCACCGCATGCGGGGAAGGACTGGGAGCGGTGTGGGTCCGAGAAGCACATCCGAAACGCACATTACCCTGGAAACGCGCAAACCCCAGTTTTTGCTTTTCTTTTTCTTTGTTACTGGGTCTCTCTAGGACGTGCTCGAGGGTGGAGGGCTCTCCATGCCGGAAGGTCTCTGGGAACTGGAAGTGCTGGGCCAACGCTCGACTCATGTATGTCCTCCGCATGCAAAGTTTGCGCTCAGCCAGCTCTCTGAGCTCTCCCCGGCCTTACATTCTTGATAATGTTCTTGTATAATTGAAAAGGCACTTTATTTTTTTAATTTTTGAGCCTCACTTGGGGGTGCTCCTGGCTCTATATACTCAAGGGATCACCTCTAGCGGTGTTCTGGGGGACATTTGGGGTGCAGAGAATTAAAACCAAGTTGTTTGGTGCAAGCCAGACAAGTGCTGTACCCGCTGTTCTATTTCACTGATTCCTTCCGAGAAGGGGACTTATTTTTTAAACCCACTCAGCGATGCTCAGGGCTTATACTGATACTATCACCCCAGGAAATGCTCAGGGAAACATATAGGGTGCCTGGAAAGAACCAAGTTAGGCTACTTACAAGGCACATGCATTGCCTCCTTCCACTCCTTTTTTTTAATAGTTAAAGAAACCTGTGTGGAGTTCAACAGTAAATCTCTTGCCAGTGTGAGGCCTGGGTTGGATTCCCTCCACTGCCAAAAAAGTTAAGCTGTTTTAGAAATGTATGTTTCTGATAGTAATCGTGTGGCATTATTTTATATTTTAACAAGTCTCTTTAATATCAGGTTTAACAGAAGGCAGCAGATCATTCCATGGGGTGCAGTAAGTAGCCTTGGGTATGATTGCGGGGTGCTCTCTGACTGCTCTCTGAAGGAAGGTAGATTTTTCAGGATAGAACTGAGTAAAGTTTTTTTCTGAAAAGGGGATCGTATAGGCAACTATGGATGTCAACTGGATGCACTCCACTCGGAACCAGTGGATTGGGAGGGTGACCAGTGGCATCTTTTGATTTGGTTTTGGAGGGAGGGACATCCTATTACAGTTAAGTGAGGGAAAGGGTTCAGAGATCTACTCTGGTTTTCTTATTGTGAAGTGTCTTTGGCTCTAATCCACAGTTTAACCCTCCAACTCACTGTCCACCAAAGGGAAACTTTTCTATCTGCTGACTTTCTACTTCCAAGCATTTGGGGCCTTGGTGGGGCAACTTGGAAATCGCCAGCAGCCTCTGCGTTAGAGGCTCTGCTGATTCTGCTTCTGTGGACTTTGTTTGCTGACTGTTCACTTGTAGGAGAAGCCCAGGGCACTGACCAGAGAGCATTTAGTGGGTACTGGTGCAGAACTCCGCTTGGCTGAGGACTCATCCTCTTGGTTTCTATTCATAGTTGGGACCAGCTATCCCTGGTGCCCAGTTCTGTCAGGCTTCTGCCTTTCTGGACCCAACAGTGGAGAGATGAGATTACTGCAGGGGAGACAGTGGACCATCCGAGTTCACAAGAAAGCATAGTCCTGTGTGAAGAGAAATACCCCTTATCAAAAGAGTGCCTCAAAACATATAATGAGAAAGCCAGGTCCCAAACTCTCAAGAGATAGGTCAGAGCAGCCTTTATTTCCTTGTGTCTGACAAAGAAATTCTACCTGTCTGTTGCAAGTCAGCCCTTGAAGGGGCTGGAAGGAGATGGGATGGAGGATGAGGTCTTTTTCCTCGAGCTCAGACCACTGTCTGCCACCATGTTCAGCCGGTGGGTAGAAAACTCACAGCAGTCAGGCTTCAGGAGATATCAGCTTTATTCAGTGGATAAGGCTGAAGAATTCCCCAGCCTTCCTCAGAGGCTTGCTTTTATAGACAAGAATCAGGTACCACTCTAGGGTGGGAGCAGAATACCAAATAAGGAATAATCCAATATACTATCACCAGGTCACACCCTAGGGTAGGGCACAACTATTGATTAGGGTAGAATCAGTATGATAATAATCTTATGGAAATATTTCATATATAATACCTGTCTTCCTCTTTTCATTGGCCAGAAGTAACTTTCCCTTCTTTTATCTCTCTTCATCTCTCTTTCACTCTGAACTTGGTTTTTACTAGTGTTTATGTGAAATCTTTCCAACTAAATAGAGATTCAGTTGTTAGCTTGAAAAAGTCTCTATGGAATAGAGCCACATTGGAACTGGAAAAATGTGGCCAGTATTGGCAGTAGAATGAGGTTGGAAAGTAGAGAAATTTTACTTTTTACTGTTTGAAATGTCGTGTGCCTGGGTATACTAGAACATCTATATATTGCTTTCATAATCTCAGTATCCTAGACATTTATTTCATTTTATTTGGGGTGGGGCACACCAGGTAACATTCAGGGACTACACCTGTACTCAGAAATCACTCCTCGCTTGGGGGACCATATGGGACACTGAGGGGATTGAACCGTGTTCATCCTAGGCTAGCGTGTGCAAGGCAGATGCCTTACCGCTTGCGCCACCGCTCTGGCCCTATTATAGACATTTAAAAATAATATAAGTTGGCTCTCTGGAAAGACTGTTTTTACTACCACCTCTCTCCAACAAAACAAATTAGTTGTTTTCCTTGCCTACATCTCAGTTCTGAACTAGAGTATGTCATTGTAGTGTCTATTACTCCAAAGGCTCGAGTTTAACCCCTGGCACACTATACACACCCACACGCACGCACAAAGTACATATTACTTCAGTATAATATTGTGAAGGCAAGAGGGATAGAACAGTGGATAAGACACTTTGTTTTCATGTGGCAACCCATATGGTCCCCTAAATACCCACATGGATTGATCCCACTCAGAGTCAGGAGTAAGCCCTGAACACTGCTAGGTGTGGCTCCAAAACAAAATAATATTGTTTTCTCAGATGAATTAAATGCAAACTCCTGTGCAAGGTGAGAAACCCCAGATTCCAGTGTACTTTAACAGACTATTATGCAGCCCTTAAACTGACACTGAAAAAAAGCTTTTTCATGAAACATCATGCAGTGAACTTTACTATTGTTTCCATGGGGGCTATCCCCAGTGCTGCTGGTGTGAGGGTACGGAGAAGACATGAGGTGTGGGAGTTCAAACTCAGAGTCTCACACTATCAGGAACATGTTCCTCTATTTTAACTGTCTTCCCAACTACGTGAAATAGTTAATAGTTTTTAAATGAAAAACTTGTTACCAAGAATACTTGGCTGTAAGGCCAAGCGATAGCACAGTGGTAGGGCATTTGCCTTACACATGGCTGACCCAGGTCAGACTTCGGTTCCATCCCGGTGTCCAATATGGTCCCCTAAGCCAGGAGCAATTTCTGAGTGCATAGCAAGGAGTAACCTCTGAGTGTCACCGGGTGTGGCCCAAAAAAAGAATACTTGACTGCAATCCTATTTCCAGAGAAGAGAAGGCAGATGCCCCATAGTGTATGACATGAACTTCAGCCATCCTAAGGATTTTATACTTGGCAGTGGGGTGGTCTTGATTTTCAGTTTTTTTCCCTTGAGGCCTGGGATATATGACTCAATGGTACTCTCACATGCCTTAAATACATGAGACCCTGGATTTGATCCCTGACACCACAAAAATATATGTGTATCTATGTATTCTTCACTTAGATGCCTGATAGAAACTAGCTAATATTAACCAGCTTTGCATTTAATAGGATAGAACTGAGGAAAGAGCTCAAAGGACAGAGGGTGGGCTTTGCAGACTGGAGGTCCAAGTTCAGTCTCCTGCACCACATTGCCTCTCAGGCACTACCAGAAAGAACCCCAGCACAGAATTGGGGAAGTTCCCGAGCAATATCAGGTCTGACCCAAAAGAGCAAAACAAGAACGTGTATACGACAAGCATTAAACTCAACACAGACAAAAATAATCCCTATAATTACTTGGATGCAGCATGTTGTGGACCACACCATTGCCTTCTCTCTTGGGCCCTAAACAGACCCATTGACCACCAACTTGCTTAGTTCAATTTCTGCTGCCTGTGTGGAGAGAAGAAATAGGGTGAGTCAGAGTTGTGGGGTGGGGACTGAGAACAGGCATGCTGGCAGACAGGCACATTGTGTGTCTGTGTTTGCTTCCCCTGTGGCGTCACTATCCACATCAGTCACACACCCTCACCCTCCAACTGTCCGAGAGCCTACAGAGTTCTTGATGTAGGTTCGTTCTAGTACCATCACTAACTGAGAGCCATCAGTCAACCATTTCCCCAGGTCCACTGACCTCTCCATCTTTCATTTGTTTGTTTTAGCTATACTTAGGGGACGGGTTGCACCATCTGTGCTCAGGGTTGTAACCTGGCTATAATTGTGGATCCTGTGTGGTGCTGAGATTTGAACTGAGTTTGCCACAATGATAGGCAAGTTCCTTAATCTTTGTGCCCTCTAAAGCTCTTAGAGAATTTGCCAAGTGTTTTTTTTTTTTTGTTTGTTTGTTTTTTGGTTTTTGGGCCACACCCAGTGACGCTCAGGGGTTACTCCTGGCTATGCGCTCAGAAGTCGCTCCTGGCAGGCACGGGGGACCATATGGGAACCGGGGGATCGAACCGTGGTCTGTCCTAGGCTAGGCAGCAGGCACCTTACCTCCTGCGCCACCTCCCGGCTCCCATGCCAAGTGTTTTTATTTGTGGTTACATCCACAGTTTACACCTGGCTCTGTGTTCAGGGATCACTCAGAAGTGATCATTCCTAGCTCTGTGCTCAGGGATTATTCAGGCTGAGGGGACCCTATGAGGTGCTGGGGATTAAAATCGGGCCTCCTACATGAAAAACCTATGCTCCAGCTTGTTGAGGTGCTTCTTCAGTTGGTATCTTCATATTCAGTGATATAAACATTTAAAATTGTTATGACGTATTCATTGTTTTGACTTTTTTTAAGAACAAGTATGTACTGGCTGCTGTAGCAAAAATTGTTTAAACTATTTGGCCCTGATGTCAGCCAAACTGAATGACCCTTGAACTCTGCTGTGTTGTCCTCATCTCTGCCTCTGGGTCTGTTCATCTTACTTATTCTTTTCTCCTGTCTTCTTCCCCATTTCTCTTCTGCAATCTGCCTTAGTGCCCTAGTTCCAATCTTGTGACTCTTATTGAATTATAGTTTATTTATGTACTTATCTTCTCTTCCATGTTAGATTGTACTTTTATCTGTAAAACAAGGCTCATTTTCTTTACCTCCTTTTCTCAGCTGGTACTTAGCAATACAAACTACAAAGATGCTTAAGGAATGTATGCTGGGGGCTGGAGTGATAGTACACCAGATAAATCATTTGTCTTGCACGCAGCAACCTGGGTTTAATCTTTGGCAACCCAAGTGCTCTCCAAGCACACCAGGAGTGAGTGATTCGTGAGCTCAGAGCCAGAAGAAAGCCCTGATCATTGCCATACAAAAAGGTGTCTTGCATTAATCTGAGTTGATTAATTCAATGTAGAAATTTTCTACTATAAAAGAAATGCATCCGAGCCCAGAGAGATAGCACAGTGACATTTGCCTTGCAAACAGCTGACCCAGGACCAAAGGTGGTTGGTTCAAATCCAGGTGTCCCATATGGTCCCCCGTGCCTGCCAGGAGCTATTTCTGAGCAGACAGCCAGGAGTAATCCCTGAGTACCGCCGAGTGTGGCTCAAAAACAAAAACAAAACAAAACAAAAGGTAAATCAAATAAAAGAAATGCATCCACCATATTGAAAGAAAATTTTCAATATTGTCTTGGACCAAGAACATTGACTCTCACCTGCAGAGATTTGGTGGGGTCATACCTGGTGGCTCTCAGGGGTTACTCTTTGCTCTGCACTCAGAAATCGCTCCTGGCTCAGGAACCATATGGGATGCCAGGAATCGAATCCATATCCATCCTGAGTTAGCCGTATGCAAGGCAAACATCCTACCTCTGTGTTGCCACTCTGGTTCCTAGTTAGAGAAAGAAACTCTTGTACGCTGTTAGTGAGATTATAAATTGTATCACCATTATGGAAGCAAAATGAAATATTGAGTTTTATTGCAGCTATTCACTTTCTGCTTGATAAGTAAGAGCAGAAGAATCCAGTCTAGCTCGCCACTGAGCTATCCCTACTGTGAGCCCTGCGATAAATGAAAATGAAGTTGGACTTTTTTAAAATGAATTTAATTGAGTCACCATAAGATGCGCTATTACAAAGTTATAGATGGTTGAGTTTCCACCATACAATGTTCTAACAGCCATCCCTTCATTAGTGTGTTTCCCACATCAGTGTCCCTAGTTTCCATCCCCCACAGACACTATCTCTATGGCAGACACTTTTCTTCTCTTTCTCCGCCCCCTTTTTCCATTTAGACAGTGCAGTTTGCAATACTGTTACTGAAAAGGTATCATGCATATCACTTTACCTCCTTTCAGCAACCACTTCTTGTCCAGAGTGATCCTTTCCAACTGTCCTTGTAATGGTTCCTTCTCTTTTTTGTTTTGTTTTGTTTTGTTTTTTTGGTTTTTGGGTCACACCCGGCAGTGCTCAGGGGTTACTCCTGGCCCCATGCTCAGAAATTGCTCCTGGCAGGCACGAGGGACCATATGGGGCACCAGGATTCGAACCGATGACCTTTTGCATGAAAGGCAAACGCCTTACCTCCATGCTATCTCCCGGGCCCCCCTTCTCTGTCTTAACTGTACTACCCTACCCCAACACTTTTAGGGGAAATTGTTTGTTTTGGAGCCACACCAAGTGGTACTCAGAACTTATTCCTGACTTTGTGCTCAGAGAGCTCTGGGATCATATGGGATGCTGGAGATGGAAATCAGGTCTCCATTTCATAAGTAGTGCCCTGTTTGCTATGTTATCACTCTGGAACCTGAAGTTAAATCTTTGAGATGCCAGCTAAGAATATTTGATTAGTTCTTCCTTGTCTTCAGAATGTAGTGAAGTCTTCAGTGAAGTCTCTCATCTCGTTTCCTCTCCTCCTGGCTCTGCCTAAGGTGCTCCCCAGACTACATCTACAGGAAATTAACTGCTTTTTTTTTTTTTTTTGCCCAGAATAGAACTACAGTGATTTCCTTTCTTCTATGTGCTTCTAGAAACCTGGTGCTTGTCACTTCTTGTCTCTAGACACTTTCTTGACCCTCTTCCATGTTGCATTAGATGTCCCCTCCCAAAACACACACACTTGCTTCTGTGTGGAACACAGACTGCATGATGCTGGTGTCCCTGTTGATTGCTCAGTGTGTGTTTAGAGAGCCACGGGAATAGTTCTTCCCCTATCCCAATGGTTTACTAATGTCAGATGCGTGAATTAATTTGGATCTGCCCCTTCTCTCAGAGTCCAGAGAGGCCAAGGTATCAGAGGTATTAGAGAAGAATGAGCTGATTACTACTCTGCTCTGCTCCTCAACAGTGAAGATCCAGTTGCATGCCGCTGCCTTGCTGTGTGTGGGCCACTGAGACATATTTCACTGTGGTTTCTTAAGATCTGGGCTTTGGGGTTTGGTGAATTTGAGTTGATTCCATTTCCTTCTCCCACTAAGTTTGAACTCTGTCTTCAACTGCCAGGCACATCATGATAGATTTAGGGGAAAGAATGTGCCAGTCAGAACAGAAAAGCAGTTCCTTCTGCTCAGACCTCAAGATCAGTGAATAGTCAGATTTTTCCACTGAGCTTTGGATAATTTTATTTTATATTTATGTATTTAATTTTGGGGTTACACCCAGCAGTGCCCAGGGCTTAACTCTTGGATCTGAGCTCAGGGATTATTCCTAGCAGGGTCAGGGGACCATAAAGGATGTTGGTCAGCTGTATCTAAGGCAAGAGCCATCTTCCTATACTATCACTCCAGCCCACTTTGGGAGATTTTATTAGCATGACTCATTCTTTTCTTGAGGCTGTGGTGAAATTCCACTGGTGAGGTGGGTGAGTGAACTCTGACACTTGGTGGATTCATCAAGAGAATATTTAATGCTGCCAAATGAATCTGGTGACCCGACCGACTCCCAGCGTTGTGCAGAGGCAATTCTTCCCTTCTAGTTCCTAAGTTAGGGCTGACTAAGTTTATTCAAAAGGAGCTACGAAATAAGCTCAGGAGCTTGCAGAAATCAAACAGCCTGCTTGTAAAAAAGATTTTGCCAGAGAGAGTACAATGGATAAGGCTGTTACTTGTCTACCTTTTGATTTCCAATATCATATATGGTCCCCCTAGTACCTTCAGGATAATCCCTGAGCACCACAGGGTGTGCTTCCAAACTCACTGCACCCACCCTACCTCTCTCCCCACCCTTGCCCAAAGAAATGAATTTCAACCAAGTCTGTTGGGTTCGGTGTTTTCTTTTTGTTGTTTTTATGGGGGTCACACCTAGCAATGCTTGGGTTACTCCTGACTTCACTCAGAAATTACTCCTTGTAGTGCAGCAGAGCTTGGTTCAAATCACGTAGGTCTTGGTTTTTTGAAGCTTCACTGAGGTCTGGGTAGGGTAGGGGATTCACATTCACAATTTAAGAAAGAACAGAGTGAGCACTGACCTCAGTGAGAGGATGAGGTCAGGATGCCTGATTCTAAAGGACACTGCCCTGCGTCTTCCTGGACTTCCTGACCAAATGTTTCATGACCCCAGCAGCTTTATTTTCTTAGTACATCTCTGGAATTCGAAGTTCTCAACTTCACTGATACTTTCTGTGAAGTTCAGCTTATATTAGCATTCAATGGAGATAACAGTTTTCTTTGAGCCCTTGCTAGTAGGATTTGTTTGTTTGTTTACTTATTTTTTGTTTGGGGTCCACAAGTATTGATGTTCAGGATTTGTTCTTGCCTCTGTGCTTAGGGATTACACATAGAAGTGCTGGGGGATCATATGGGATGCCAGGAATCATTATCCCTGGAAGTGCTGGGGGATCATTTGGGATGCCAGGAATCAAACTCAGGTCAGCTGAATGCAAAGCAAATGCCCTGCCTGCTATACTGTCACTCTGGCTCTTAGAAGGATTCGTTTAAAACAAGCTTAGGTTGTTTCATGTAAGTGGTTCCTTTTTGGGAGTTTCTATCATCTTAGCCAGGAAGCCTCAAATTCAAGAAGCATGGCTACTTAATCAGCATTGCATCTGCTTATTCAGAGTGCCCTGGGCCCCCAAATCCTAATCATTGCCTTTGGTGGGGGCTCTGCATATCCACCAAGTGAGTCATGCTCATTCTTTATGCGAGATCCTAAAAATGTCCCGTGTTACTTAATATGAAGTTCTAGGAAGCAGAAGGGTCACATTTCAGGAAGTTAGCATTTTTAAGATGTAATTTAGTATTTTCATATTATGAATTAATTTTGTGCTGCACTTGAATAAATTCTGATTTTGGAAATCACCCTTCCCCAGTCAGTACTTGATAGTTCCATTCAGTCAAAGCTCCTACCAGGACCAGCCCTGCTTCCTCCCAAAGGCCTTTTCTCCTCTTTTGTTCTTATTCTGATCTACCCCAATAGCCTTCCTCAGAACCTTCTCAAGGCCTTTGCACATTACTTTCCCTTCCTCCAGACTTACCTCACCGCCTTAAGACTCTAGCCACATGACTCCAAATCAATGAGGCCTGTTAGGCTCTCCCACACCCTTCAAAGCCCATGCATGCCTTCCTACTACTTTATCCACTGAACTGGTCACCATCTGCTGTTGTTTATACATTCATTTATTTACTTGTTTGGCTGTTCTCCCACCAGTGAAATGGAAGCACCACAAGACATTGTCAATTTTCTTCCCAGTTATTGATTAACACTTATTCAGAGACTATATAAGTTTTAGCATGTGTTTAATAAATAAATCAGTGACTAAAAAATAGCATTTTATTAGTAGAAAAATATTTTAGATCATTGACAACTATATGTTACAGAGTGGAAAACTGGGGCCCAGAAAGACTTATTTAAAATGAAATCGAGTCATTCAGAAAAGGTTTCAGAGATCTTCGCTCAAGTAGTAGAACACATGCCTTGCACAGGAAAATTGTTTCTAAATTTGATTCCTATATCACCTGCTCTCCCAACACTGCCATGGTAGCCCTAATGACCTCCGAGCCGTAATAGGTATAGACAAACAAGCCACACACACACACCCAAAAAAGCATTCAAAACTTATAGTTCTTTGGGTTTGTTTGTTTGTTTTTGTTTTTGGGTCACACCCAGCAGTGCTCAGGGGTTACTCCTGGCTCTACACTCAGAAATCGCTCCTGGCAGGCTCAGGGGACCATATGGGACGCCAGATTCGAAGCACCGACCTTCTGCATGAGAGGCAAACACCTTACCTCCATGCTATCTCTCCGACCCCAAAATCTTATAGTTCTTTGAAAAAAATTGAAGATATCAGCATTTGGGTGTTTTTGAGGGGATCAGTCCTGGCAGGTTCAGAGGACTTTATGTGGTGCCAGAATCAAACCCAGATTGGTCTGACCACATTCAAGGCAAATAAATGCCCTACTCACTGTACTATTACTTCAGCCTGGGTATCTTTTGTCTAAAACAAGAATAAACAAAAAATAGAATAGTCAAAGAAAAACTTAGTGAAGAACAAGAAGTTATTATTGTGTGATAGTAAAGCTTCTTGATCTACAGAGTAAACTTTTATTTTTATAGCATAAATGAGCACCTTGCATGTTAAGAAAATGTGTTATGGGGCCAGTGAGTGTTTGCCTTTGCCTTGCACACTTCGACTCAGGTTCGATCTCCGTTTTCCATATGACTCTCCCTCCCCCAGCTGGCAGGAGTAATTTCTGAGCACAAATCCCTTGAATACCAGGTGTGGCCCAAAAACAAAAATACAAAAAAAGAAAATATGTTGATAGGTTTGGAAATACTGTTATAAAGCCATTATTCTTCCAGAATCACCTGTTCACTTATTTTTTCTTGGTTTTCATTCTTTCTTCAGGACAGTTGCTTTTATGACTTCTCACAAATACTTTGTTATAGATATTCTATTCACGAGATTGGGGGGGTGGGGTGGCAATTACTTTTATGAGCAGGTAAGAGCAGGGGTGGGGAACAAGTTGGACACAAAGAGCCAAAATTTTAAACTATGAGAGTCAGAGAGCCACACCACGCAGTGACCTGCCAAAGCAGACAAACACTCACACAAAAGCATCTAATTTTAACAATAATATATTAAACACATACTGCATTTTCACATTTTGAGTGAGGGTAAAAATCCTGTTTGTCACCCCTGAGTAAGAGAATTAAAAAAGGAACCTGGTGTCTGGAAAAATTCTGAGATTCGTAGTTTTGTGGGTTTTTTTTTTTTTTTTT
>PVKC010019602.1:0-19021 GCA_004027635.1 Crocidura indochinensis
CAGTGGTTGAAATAGACCAATTCAGAAGAAAAAGAATCTCAGAATAGTTATTTAAAATGACCAGAGTTTGTTATTCAAGTATTCAAGTTAGAGTCCATGCACCACACTCTGATTTGATCCCCAGCATGAACTGATCCCCTGAGCATCATCAGGTACAGCCATGGAGGCACTTGAGTATCACCAGATTTGTGTATGGTCAGTCCAAGCACTACTGAGCAAGTTTAGACAGTCCCAAACATATATAGAAGGATGGAAGAAGCGTCACAACCACAAGTTTTAGCATTGAACAATCAGGCGGGTTAATAGAGAATTGTCTCTGAGTACTCTAAGCAGTTAGATTTGTCCTCAAATGAAAGTTAACTTATTTTATCTTCAAGAAATCTATGTCAAATATAGTGACATAAATAGAATAAAAATTAAAAAATGAATATTATTAGATAAAAAGAAACAGTGAGGAACCAAGAGAACCATGTATCAAGAGCAAGGACATAGCCCAACAAATACTGGAGTACTTCCCTGCAGGCACATAGAGGGTCAGTTTGAAGCCAGAATTTCATAGTTTTCTGCTTACTTCTGGGTGTAACCCTGGTCACTGCTGGGGACCTCAATCCCAAATAAAAAACATATCACATATTTAGGTGTAAGCAGAAAACTTACTTGCATTGGTTTTGGTTACCAGGTCGTGTTTAATTTGAGGATGGTAGTAGATTCAAGATTACAAAGTGTTAGGTGCTTATCTTGAAAAACAAGAAAAAAACAAAGTGATAGGTTTATTAAATTTAGGCCAAGATGGAATATTTATTATTGGGGGGACATACAACTAATTAACCTGTTTATATAATCATGATACAGGGATCATATGACCTAGGTAATGTAGTATTCAATTAAGGTAACCTATCAGAAATAAAAACATAAAAAATACTTTATAACAAGAAGCCAATTACAAAAATGACATTCAAAAATTTCTCCTGTCTATTTAATGGAAAATTGAATAGAATTTAAAAATAAGTCAATTCCATTATTAATTCTATAAACTTCTATACTCTATTCAATGGTCAGTTAAGCAGGCAAAAGTAAGTGGGGAATATAATTCAACTCAATAGCATTATAAATCAACTGGACAAAATTGATACCTGTAAGTTAGTTCACTCAACAAGAAAATATATATTTCACAAATCCAGATCATATTATGGGTCATAAAATACATCCTAAATAAGTTATAATAATGGAAATTATACAGCATGTGATCTTAATACTCTGAAATAAAAGTAGAAATAAATAAATTGATATTCCATGTTTCTGGAGAAATTTATATTGTCAAGGTGTATGTTATTCTTAAAGTGATGTATAGATATAACACTATATCAATAAAAACCTGAGAAAGTTATTTTGTACACATAAACAAAATTATCTAAAGATTATATGGAAAGTTGTCTGAGCACATGCTTTGCATGTTTAAGGATCTGTTTTATCACTTTCAGTGTGCATCATTTCCCCAAGCATCACCAGAAGCTACTTCTGAAAACAGAGAAATGTGAAGTCCCTGAGCACTTTCAGGTGTGAAACCTCCAACTCTATTCAAGGTAAATCAGAGATCGAAATCCAAGACTATAAACGCATAGAAGAGAGCATAGAAGTAAACCTAGGTGACCTTCAGTATGATGATAACTTTTAAGGTCAATTTCAAAGACATGGTAGATGCAAGATAAAATGGTTTCTAGAATTCATTAAAATTTAAAACCTGACCCACAAAAGACAATGTCAAGAGAATAAAATAGTAAGACACTAGATGGCAGAAAATACTTTTCAAAGGCATACATATATATATATATATATATATATATATATATATATATATACCTGATTGTGACTTTAATAAAAATAATGATTTTTAACATTTTTACAACTGCAGACAAATCTATGGAATTTCAGTTGAAAAATGCTGACTGTAAAGTACAGAAAGAAAGAAATAACAAAAAAGAAAATTAAACAATCCAATTTAAAAATTATCATCAGATGTTAGTTAATGGTAACCTCAGCAGAAAATATACATAGATGCAAAATAAGTGTATAGAAATATGTGCCATATTATAATTTAACAAAAATTTAAATAATAGATTATTACCGCCTATTTACACTAATGAATTCAATCTAGATTACTCCCACAATAAATTTTAACAAAGCAGAAGAATAAGAATATCTCATACATTGGTTAAAAGCAAACTAATAGTTACTTTGGGAGCGTTTTAAATTCTTACAACATATTCAACTGATAATATAGAATATATAATATACCAGTAAATATATGCATATAATGCACATGCTTACATATGAATATAATAAAAAAAAACTCTTCATTTTATTTCATTCATTTTGTTTAGGGCATTCCTGACAGTGCTGAGCATTTACTACTGGCTCTGCTCAAAGGTAACTCTTGGCATTAGTAGAACATATGTGTTGTCATGGACTGAAGCCTGGGATGCTAGGCAATATCTTATCTGCTTTCTTTCTCTATGCTTACAAGACAAGCTATTTTAATTAATATTAATGATATTATATACTGTACAATATAGACACATTTTCTTTTCTTTTTTTTTTTTTTTTTTGGTTTTTGGGTCACACCCGGCAGTGCTCAGGGGTTACTCCTGGTTCTGTGCTCAGAAATTGCTCCTGGCAGACACGGGGAACCATATGGGACACCGGGATTCGAACCGATGACCTTTTGCATGAAAGGCAAACGCCTTACCTCCATGCTATCTCCCGGGTCCCACACATTTTCAACGTTATACGAGTTCCTAATTTATTACTGTGAATGTTTTTTTATTATAGCTCACATGCATAGAAATATATTAAGTGGTGATAATATAAGTAGAGTAGTTCTAATATTTTCAGTGTTATTAGAATTGTTATTATTATTTATATTATTATTTTGAGGTTTTTGGCCACACTTGAGTCTACTTAAGTCATACTTCTTACTCTGTACTCAGGGATCACTAATGGGCTTGGGGGACCATACAAATATCAATCCCAGGTGTTAATATCAAATACCATACTTATGGAAGTCTTTTCCATTTTTGTTTTAAATGTTTTAATAGGTATAAAAATTCAAATTTGCTCTCATCTAAATTAAATTCTGATGTAACTATACAGGGCACTACTAAATATATATGTCAAATCTTGCTAGGTACTAACACATAGGTCTTGAGACTATGCTACCCAGTCCCCACTATTTATTTTTATAGAAAGATCTACATTTTTTCACATTCTTTAAGATTTAGGTATGTTTTTATTTTGGGAAGGGAGGATGGTATTTCAATTTCATTTTAAAATATTCCCCTGTGACTAAAGTTTAATATCTTTCTCATAAGCTTAAATATGTCTTAGTTTATTATTTTTCAACTTCAGTTATATCAGGTGTGTTAACATAAGACATTCTTGCAATGAATATAGACCAAAATAACCTAGAGGCATAGACATAACATAAAAATTATCATTATGTTAAGACACGGATCAATAAATATCTCCTTCAATTGATAAAAGCCGAAATAAATCAATGTTCCAAATATTCCTAAGAGTTTAATAAATTACCTTATTTATCACAGTGACGATAGAAGAATACCTGAAAATTTAGATTATCTTTTCTCCTTGCCATAAAACTAAATTCATAGTTCTTGCTATAAAATTAAAGTTACGTATTTTTCAGTCCACATACCTCACTAGACATTTTAACAACTTTTCTAAGTGATATAATGAATCTATTTTCTTAACTGTTACTGTTTTTAATATATAAAGAAATAAATGTAAAGGAGTCTATGTAATATTAAAGGTACAACACAAAGAAGTAAACAAATAAAATAAAGTGTAAGTCATCATCTTTCTTGCCTAATATTAGTTTAATTAACTTCTGGAAAATTAACTTTGTAACTCATTTTTATCAATTAAAAGACACATGTGAATGTGACTTTATTATAATAATGAAAACAAAATTAAAATGTATATTTATTACAAAACACTGCAGAAATATTTATCCTCTAATTTTCTTATATCAAGATGGACATTTATTTTATTAAAACATAAAAGATATTTTCCCCAGTGCATAGTAGGTAATGACTTGCTCTTATTTTGATTATGTTCAGAACAGAAAATAATGTGCCTACCAATTTCTATAATCTTTGGTTAATAACAAATGAAATATGAACTATATTATCCCTAAAAAGTGTTAGAAAATACTGCCATGGAAATACTACTTTTAAAATCTCACTAGAAACAAAACCCACAAATAATTGTATATTTTTATATATTAAAACAATAAATTTTGATTAATTTGTTCTTTGTTTTTATAGAATAAAACCACACAATTAGTTTACTAGTATCTAAAACTTAGAAGACCAGTATCACAAATCCTCATCAGTTATAAGTTATTGATGCATATTTAAAATTTCAAATCACAATTGCAATGTCATCTTCTTATATATTTTCTTTTTTAAACTATGGTTACAAGATTTTTTTTCATAATGCCGTTTTTTTCTTCAGATAAAGTTGTACAAGATTGAACTATTCATACAATGTACAACAACCTTCATCAGTGCACATTTCCCACCACTAAGTTTTTCTATTTTCCTTCTTATTCTCCCTGATACCTTCTCCCTCTGTGGCCTGCTTCTGGGACAGGCATTTTGCTTCCCTCTTTCTCTCTCATTCATTTCTTCCTTCTTGACACTGTGGTCTGAGCTACTGTTAATAAAGAGGTACCATGAATATCACTTTATCCCCTTTCAGCACCTCGTTTTCCCTCCATAGTGATCAGTTCCAACTATCCCTTTCATAGTAAAGCTTTCTCTAATCTAACTGCACACTCTACTCTTTCTGGCAAGCATCTCACCATGAACTGGTCCTCCTAATCCTCATCTCTGTTGTTCCTATTTTTTTAAATAATATCTTCTTTTTATGACTGAAACCCAACTACAAACATGTTTGTAATCATTTATTTTACTTTAAGGAATATTAAATGATTTTTAAAGTGCTGTTTATATTATCCATACCTGAAGTACTAATTAATTTGACAACCTTAATTAAATAAGTGATCGATACAGTATTGATCATTAAAAATAAAGAAGAATTCAATGCTATATTAAGTGCTTAACTATGCTGAAGAAAAATATAAGACTAAGAAGGCCATATGCAAATCTTCATCAATAGTATTATTTCCTATCTGTCTCTCCCTTCTTTCCCCTCTCATTCTTTCTCTCTCTCTCTCTCTCTCTCTCTCTCTCTCTCTCTCTCATGTGCACTCACAAACTCACACACACACTACACATAATACATATCCTTGAGAATAACCTTTCTTTCAGAAAAGGAATGGGTCTGTAAATCAACTTTCCTCAGACACAGTGGTTAGTTATTAAAGATCTCATCTTTTTCAGCTAGGCAAGATAATTTCCTAAAAGGTTTCCCCAAAGTAGATTTTGAATCAGAAAATAGTTACTATAAATTAATAAAATGCCACAAGCCTGAAAGGTAAGATTTATGTGCACTTTCTTCAAAGGCTAGAGACTGAGCAGCTTGTGGTTTTAAGATCACCCACTCCATGTCTCCCTTTGTTAGAAGAGAAACATCAAGGACTCTGCTAGAAGGCCACATTTTCTATTCAGCAGAACTAATCAAATGCAGAGTTCAAATCAAATGTGAAAATGGCAAATCACTTAGGTGTTTCTACTTTTTTTACTTTCTCTAGTATAAAAATGCTCCAAGAATAAAGCATTCATTATATGATCACTGCATTTTCTATGCTTGGTCAAGAATCTAAGCATTTGGTTTCTGAGAACTTTTGTAAAACAAATTTTCTCTGTCAATATAACATTTGCATCATAAACTTTAAACACTATAGAATTCACTCTTTAACATAAGAACATATTCACTGACTGGATTTTGAGCTGTTCATCTCAATTTGCTTTACAGTACTATGCCTTCTGTGAGTCTATTTCTCTTTCTTTTAAATAATTTCTAGAAAAACCTACAGTTACTTAGTTTTGAGTAAAAAGTATTTATAAGCATACTAAATTTCTAGTTGTAAAAAGAGATAATTTTTAGCATTTAAAATATATGTTAGTAAATAGTTCTGTCCAGTTTTATTCGCTGTTTTATGAGAATATACTTGATAACATTTTTCTGGACATTGGTGGTGGGAAGGTGAACCAGTGAAGGGTGGTGTACGTTCTATGACTAAAACTCAAGTATGAACAATTTTGTAACCATAGTGCTTAAATAATTTATTCTAAAAACACTATTGAAATTTACTATTAAAATTTACTGAATTTCTTTGCTTTTTTTAAAATTTGGGGTCACACCCAGCAATGCTTAGGGCTTATTTAAGCTTCTGTAGTCAAGAAAACTCCAGGTTCTATCTGAGATCCAATCCAGACAGCGGTGTGTATGGTAAATGTCATAATTGCTCTACTTTCTCTCCAGATTGAGTTCTCTTTTTCATAGCTAAGAATCTTTGATGATCAAATCAGATCATGAGAATTCCATATCAAATTATACTTCATTCATCAATCATTTTACACAAGGAAACATGGAAAGTGTATTAGATTTGTCATCTGACAACAATACACTAAATAACACATGATGTCTTCTAAGCAAATATTCAGCACTCTCAAGTTAATAATGTCAAATAGAGACAAGTTAACATGTTTCAACTATTTTAATACAATATTTTCATTTCTAGATATAAATGCAAAGTAGTCATGCTTAATATCCATTTACTATAGTTTTCTTAGGGACGATTGTCATGGGATTTTAAATTCCTTCAGCATTATAGTATTATAATTCTAAAGCCCAGAAGTTATAGGAGAAAAATAACATCTATTTTCTATATTCTTTTCTTTAAATTTATTAAATAGGAAATTTATTACAAAGATATGGGTATATACTATATTTTCAAAAAATTACCTGATGAGGGGCTGGGCAGTGGCGCTAGAGATAAGGTGCCTGCCTTTCCTGCTAGCCTAGGATGGACCACATTTTGATCCCCCGGTGTCCCATATGGTCCCCCAAGCCAGGAGCAACTTCTGAGCGCATAGCCAGGAATAACCCCTGAGGATCACCGGGTGTGGCCCAAAAACCAAAAAAAAAAAAAAAAAAAAATTACCTGATGAAAATCTAAAGCCTCTTAATATTGTGAAGCAAATTTTTCAACAATTTTAAATTAACTGTTTCGACACTCTAATTTTTCTTTGATATTTGATAAAAGAGTACTCTAAAACAGAGTAAAAGTTTTCTTTTATTCGTTTACCTTGGTACTAATTACTATCAATACAATTTTTCTTTCAAAATAGTTTTTACTAAGAACTAAATTATTAGGATTTAGAGAGATAGCATGCCCGGGGGTGATTCCAGAGTACTGAACAAGGAATACATCCTAAGCATTTTTAGGGGTGGGCCCAAATCAAACATAAAGTAATTAAAATACTATATAATATATCGTACCCTGTAATAAATATAATGGTTCATTTTTATTAGGTTATCTTATTAGGGCACAATTATGAAATTCTGAAATGATACAATTTAGGATACAGATGAGATGGAAGTATAAACATCATAAAATATTTCTGTTTGGAATTTTTTCCCATGAAGTCACATGCTATTTTGATGATAGTAGTTTCTGGTCTTGCAAGCATGTGGTAAATACTGTTCTAATCACTAATTTAATGTGCTGTATACCATGTACATTCTTGATATTCCCTTTTTTGTTAGTTTTTGGATAACACCTGGCAGCACTCAGGGTTTACTTCTGGCTCTGCACTCAGAAATCACCCTTGGCAGGCATGAGGGACCATATGGGATTCCGGGATTCGAACCACTGTCCTTCTGCATGCAAGGCAAACACCCTACATTCATGCTATCTCTCCGGCCCCAATTCTTGATAATCTTATGCATAGATATTCTTATGCAAAGCAACTTTAGGATGGGAATAATTGCATGAAGACATGTAAACAAATAGTGCTTGAGTTATTCTAAATAAGTAATCTCAGTGAATCTTAATACTCAATTAGAAATGTCAATAATCAATAGAAGTGTGATATTGGCTCAATTTATTTCAGTTTATTTCAGTTATTTCTTTAACTTAAAAGAAGTAAAGTAGTATATGGTATTAGCTCAGATAGTAGACTGCCTGTTTTGTACACATGATATGGTTGTAAGTTTTATATGAAGGACTGCCCCACATTTCTGATGTGATCCTGTAGATCTGCCATACAGGATCAGTGTGGCCACTAAAGTGTACAATGCAAGCTATGATAATAAACTATGGCAAAAACAAAGTTAACATATGCTACAGAGGTATGCAAATGGCTGACCAGGTTTCAATCTCTTACACCACATATGGTCCCTCTATGGCCCCTGAAATTGCCTGGAGTAAGCCCTCAGCACATTTCAGTATAACCATGTAAGATTAAAACAAGAATAACAACACTATAAAACCCACAACAACAACACCATAATTTTTTAACCAAAACTGTTTAACAGGGCCAGATAGATATTATTAAGGGAAGGATACCAGCATTACCCAAGTCCAACCCACAGCATCCCATGATTCTTGAAGCACTGCCAAGGCTGAGTGCAGAGCGGAGAACAAGCCCTTAGAAAAAAGGATGATACCCTAAAACTTAAAAAAATATTTTAGTTACAGTTCATGATAAATATATATGTCCTTTATGAGAGTGACCAGGGCTTATTCCTGACATTGTGCTCAGGGATCACTCTTGAGGGAGCTCGGGGTACCATATAATGTTCTGAGGGTTGAACCCTACCTAGTAGGTCACATGCAAAGTAATCACCCTACCTGTTGTACTGTAATTCCAGATTCAATTTTTTTCTTTTTATAATATTGAAGTTACTATATAAAACCTGTCTTGACTACAGGAGGGGCGAAAGGAGAGGGATATTGGGACATTGAAAATGGGAATGTTGCACTGGTGAAGGGAGGTGTTCGTTTTATGACTGAAAGTCAACTATAATCACGTTTGTAATCACGGTGTTTAAATAAAGATATGATTTATTTAAAAAATAAAGTTGGCTAACTTGGAAACTTAAAAAATAAAATAAAAACATCAATTATTTCTTTTCAAAGTAGAATTAGAAAATAATAACTTGCATTTATGCATTATTGATATATAGGCATATGGTACAATAGTTTCTTTCCTATATGCTGATGTTTAATAATTAATTTTATGAGACAATAATTATTATCATTGTTTCTAGTTTAAACAAAAATAGAGAGAGGCCCAGAGGTAAATAACTTTTCCATCTCACAAAGTTATTAGAAAACCAAATCAAAATGCAAGCCCAGAGTACCGAAGAGTCTACAGATCTGGTAACATTTCCACGTCTATCTGTCTCTAAAGTACCAGCTAGTTCTAAAGTTCAGTGAGGTATGCACCTTAGTATTCATAGCATTAATGCTTTTAATAATTTATTATAGAGAATCGCATGGCTTTCAGTAAATTACATGTAGATAACAAGGAAAACTGTTCAAATGAGTTCTTCCCCAGGGTAAATGAAGTGTAAAATGCCAGGATCCAATCACACAGAACAACCTCCCTGATTGTTAGCAACACAGAGTTGTTTCAGGACTCTAAGCAGCACATGTTCCAAATAAGCTTTTTTAACTAACACAGATGGTGTAGGTTTGATCCAGAATTGTTACATAAACACGTTAGTTTATAAATGAAATTGTCCAACCTCAATGACAAATAGCTGTACATCTGCTTAATAATCATTCTGTACCATTTTTAGAACAGAGTACTGTAATTATTTTCTCTGGCTATCAAGAATTTGGAAGTGAATCACACAGATGCGCTGCTATTTACAGTTAAACAATTATTTTCCTCCTTCTTTGCTCTCCAGCAATATTTCTTTATTATGTTGAACCTAAAACTGAACTAAGGAAAGTAAATATAAGCCAATATACTGAAGACAGTAATCACTCATATCGCTCCTACTGGGAAATTATACTACCATATATAAGTCTGTGCCACTGGCTGAAATTGCTATTCTCATTAAAGAGTGTATACTTGACCCCTAGAGAAGTAATCAACATTTGCCTCTTTTAATGTCACAATGTTTTCTTTATTTTTTTTTTCCTCCTTCAAGTACAAATTTTATCTGACAAGGAAATATCCCATCTATTATTGTCCAGTTAGCCTACAACTTCAGTCCTCTCTTCAATTTGACTCCTTGAGCATGCGCTATTTTCTATATGATTTTCTAGGTAAACAGGGAATAAAAATTCTAGCATGAGATCTGAAAGTCAAGTGTTCATATTCAGCTAAACATTGGTATGATTTTAAATGGGGTCATGAGAAAAAAATAAGAAGAAACAACTTATGGAAGAAACGTGCAATGGGGGCCCGGGAGATAGCATGGAGGTAAGGCATTTTGCCTTTCATGCAAAAGGTCATCGGTTCGAATCTCGGTGCCCCATATGGTCCCCCGTGCCTGCCAGGAGCAATTTCTGAGCATGGAGTCAGGAGTAACCCCTGAGCACTGCCGGGTGTGACCCAAAAACCAAAAACCAAAAAAAAAAAAAAAAAGAAACATGCAATGACTTGTCTACAAAACAGCAGTAATATGGGACAATAGGGAGAATTAATAAGTTACTTTGTTATAGAGATGTAGAACAGGTTTAATGTGTCACTCAACAAACATATAAAAATGCTTATTATATAACTTAGATGTTAAAATATTATACAGCTATCCTGCCATGCTGAAACTACAGAGAAAAATATTAAACTTAAAATTTAAAATATTAAATCTTATAAAATTAAGATTTATATTAAATAAATAATTAAAATTATAAAACATTTGCATATAAATACAAAATATAATACTTAGTATATATAATTCAGCTTTATTAAATAGTAGAAATGATTTAAAGTCATGAGAGAATATACAGCATAATATATAAATTATAGGGGCAAAATTATGAATCAATGGCAGAGCACATGCCATATATGTGTAAGAATTTGGGTTACATTACTAGCACTGCCAAAAATTAATTTAATGAGGGAAAAGAAATAATGAAATTCAAAAACCATAGTTTGAATCTTATTCACCCACTCATCTGTGATGGAGTTAATTATCCATAATTTTTAGAGGAAATATTAAGCTGAACATTAAACTAAAGAAATAAGGTAAAAGATGATTTGGATATAGTCTCCCTTAAGCCCTATTCAAGTTTATTTATAAAATGAAGATTCTAATTTAAATTTTTGAGTGAGCATATGGATATAAAAATTGTCTAAATACTACTTGGATGTTGCCACCTCTCCCCTAATAATAATATATTTCAAAATGTTAAAATATTTCTTAATATAGCCAAGATAAACTTTCTTTGAATAGCTATGCGCAATAATAACTCAATTATTTAAACTCGAATAATTTGCTTTGTGGTTTATCAGTTGAATGCTAATTTGTAATTTGATAATATTAAGTTAATATTTAATGCTAGAGAAAATTAGAAATATTTGCAATTTTATTAATATTCTGATATAAAAATAAAATTTTATCTGAAGTAAGCTTTAATGGAAAACTTTTATGAATATTATTCACAGTACAAAATATTGTTTTCTTTATCATTATGTTTTAATGTCTGATGAAGAGCAAAGAAGTCATTATAATAATGTAATATCTAGTTCATTTGACTCTCCAAAATTGAATTGGAGCATGAACCAATAAAATATTCGTTTATCACTTTAGAAAAACATTATAAATATCTTTTTTCATGAATAAAATGAGATACAATTTGCATAAGTAATTTAATACAATTCATTTTTTTCAGTTACACATATTGGTAAATAATTTTAGTACATTATTGTTCTCTCTAACCTTTACAACCAAATAAAATTTATTTCCCAATATAGTTGCTTAAAACTTTTCTGAAGAATATTCCTTTTTATTTTACCCTATAATTAGTTTTAAACACAAGAAAGTTTTTAAGTCATCTACTTTCCTGAAATTGTGAAAAAAAATTCCTAGTATTGTCTATATAATATGGAAACTAGCATATATATTTTAGTAAAAGAAGTATTCAGACTTGCTTTAAATATTTGTATTAGAACTTTTCATGACAATGCTAATGAAACTGTTTGCCTTTGGCTCTTTCTTAAATAAATCAATCATTTATCATATGTCTTTGCTAAAAATATTTATATTTTTTTCAGTCACATTTTGTTTAAATGTAGAAAAGTAGGTTAACTTCCTAGAGAGGAATACATGTAATACTTCTATTGTGTCCTTGATTTGGAACTAGGCTCAACCATGCTAGGGCATACTCCTGTCTTTTTGCTCTGGATTAATGCTGGCACACTTCGGGGACCATAGAGGTGCCAGAGATCAAACACAGATTCAATTATATGCAAGGCAAACCCACTACTGCTGCACTACTGCTTGACCCACAATAATTACTTTTCTACTATAATATTGTCCATAATAGAACAGCTATAATAGCAGGTATACTCTTCAAAGGTATTCTCTTCATATTACTCCTTATTATGTACAGCAGGAAATTTCCTCTTCTTTCTACACTTTCTGTCTCTCTCCTCTTTTACCTTCTCCATTTCCCTGTGTCTCCCTCTTTCTCTCCTTCCTCCCTCTCAACTTTTCATTTTCTCTTCTATTACCATCAACTTGCATATCATTTCTTCTCATCTTTTCTCTCTCTTCTCTTTATTATATATAATGAATAAAAATAAATATATATATAAATATATTATTTATTAATAAATATATATAATATCTCTGAAGTTTATACTTAAACACTCTACTCTTCCTTGATTTGTGTTTAGGATTGCTCCCAACTCTGCTCCAGACCATGTGCTAATGAAAACTAGAAATCTTGGAAAGTTTTTCTCAGCCCTTTGAATTATTTCTCAGATCTATCACCCACTTTACTGATCCTTATCAAGTGGTCATTGATCAATAAAATAATTAATGACAAGTTTTCTACTTATTTTAATGAACATAAAAATGTTTTATGTCTTCCTTATCCAATTCCGGTTGAAGTAAATATTTTTCTCCCATCTTTTGTGGCTCTGCCAATTTGCTCTTCATAAAAATATTTTTAAATAAAGACATGAAATTTATAAAACATTATCAGAGACTTTATATAAAAATAGTCAGGTTTATTTTTGGTATCTGTAACCCCACTTTAAGAGAGCAGGAAATAGGCAGTTGCTTACTTCTGAGTTACAAACTGTAGAACACCTATGTCAGTTATTTATGCTTATTATAAATTAGCAAAAGAAAAACACAAAATATGCTTTATTTGGTTTTGAAGCAGCTCTCAGATATTATTTCTGGCTCTGAAATTAGATATTGTTTCTGGCAAGATAGAGACCTTCTGAGATGCCGGAGATTGAGCCCTAGTGAGCTACATGCAAGGCAAAAGCCTTACCCATGTACTATGGCTCATCCCCACAAAATAGCTTAAGTACATAACATTAAAAGCATAGTATTATATAACATAAAATTTAAATAATATGTATGACTGTTACACAGTTTTACATCTATACTAATATTTGTCATTACTAGACTGCTTTTCATTCACTACTAGAGACAGTCAATTTAGCTTAGTGCCCATGATTTCTCATTTGGAAACTATATGTATAAACAAAGTTCAATCATTTGTAGGATTTTACCCCTAGTGGTTATTTTATATATGCTCCAAAACAGCAGATGTTTCCAAGAAAGTACTTCACCTTTCATGGAATAAAGCTACATTAGATATTTATATAAAGATTATTATACATTTGAATTATTAGTGACATTTGTCACTAATATATTATGATTTAGTTCTATGTCTTATTAAAAATGTTCAGCTATATCAATAAATTAGAAAACATTGTAGTGAATTAGTTTCTGAAAGTAGCATACACTGGTCATTTATTAAACCACAATATTTTCACAACATATTCTCTCTGCAATTTTCCTATTATTAGCTAAGACTTTAGATATTTATAAAAAAATACAAATACTGCAGCAGGTGCATTTTTTGTTTGTTTGTTTTTTGGAGTCACACCCGGCAGCTCTCAGGGGTTATTCCTGGCTCTATGCTCAGAAATCGCTCCTGGCAGGCTTGGGGAACCATATGGGATACCGGGATTCGAACCACAGTCCTTCGGCATGCAAGGCAAATACCTTATCTCCATACTATCTCTCCGGTCCCAGCAAAGGTATTTATATTTTTATTTATTTTTTTTGGATTAGGGACTACACCTGTTGGTGCTCAGGGGTTAATCCTGGCTCTCTGCTCAGGAATTAGTCCTGACAGGCTCAGGGAACCATATGCGATACCTGGGGTTAAACAGATTAGGCTGCATGCAAGGCAACCAACTAACCCTCTGTGTCATCTCTCTGACCATAGAAGCAAAGATAAATTTGTTTTGGAGAGAAGCACACCCGGTGACGCTCAAGAGTTGCTGCTGGAAATGTGCTCAGAAATCACTCCTGACTTGGGGAACCATATAGGACCCTGTGGGATAGAACTGCTATCTATCTTAGGTTAGCCGGATGCAAGGTAAACGCCCTACTGCTGCACCACTGCTTCACACCCCAAAGATACATTTTTGAAAAAATATTTCAATATATAAAACAGACAAGTCTGATTTTTTTAATATTTTAACTCAAATCACGAGTTAATAAAGGAAAGGTAAATGCAACACCAAAAATAAAGGTGAGCGGGTGGTCCAGAATGATAGCACAGTGGAGGGCGTTTACCTCGCATGCTGCCAACCTGGAACATACCTAAGTTCGATCTCAGGGAACCCATATGGTCACCAAAACCTGCCAGGAGAAACTTCTGAGCTCAGAACCAGGAGTGAGCCCTGAGCGCCACCGAACTACAACAAACAAAATAAATAGGACAAAAAATTAAAGATGAGAAGTAAGTCCTGCATTTATGTGTCTGCACACTCATTCATAGAAGCTAGTAGAAAATTCTGATTGGAAGCAGCCATACATCTCTACTTGTAAAACAATTTGACTTTGTGAATGTTATGCAAATATTTGTGATATTAAAGTTACTGAAGATACAGTCAATGTCAGCATATTATTTGTGAAGATTCAAACCCTATAACAGAAGGATTAAGATCTGATAAATTAAAACATTTATAAAATAGTGACATTTAAAATGTTCTGTAGATGAACTTCTATAGCCCTGTGAGAAAAGAAACGTCTTACCTGAAAAGATCTGTGTTCGCTTGATAATGTAAACTCTAAATCTACATCGGCAATAGATGGACATTAATGACTCCACAGTGACTTACTAATAGTCAGTCAAAGAATGGTAGAACAGCATTAGCATGATCATTCATCTTATCTTTCTGACTATTTGTAGATTTTATTAATACTAACTCTATGATGAGAGAATTGGAAAGAACACTTAATTCAAGATTCAGAGTTTAAAGCTGAAAGAAATATACTTCATTCTCATTTTAACAGGTTTAACACAAATCTCCTGTTGAGATGTGACATGAAAGGATATAATCATAGAAAGGAAAAATAACTTGCAACAGGCCATAAAAATATAGGTCAAGTCAGATTTTGAACAAACATTCTTAAGTTTAGAATCTAGTCTATTCTTCAATTACTTAGGTCTGGTTCTGATTCAATTTAAGGCCCATTGTTTAAGTCAGTACAAGTGTATCAAAAATGAAGGCATTTGGATGGACATACCTTAAAGTCAATAACTATATTGACTATATGTAACTATATTATATATGATAATATAATATATATTTTATATAACTATATTGACTTTATATGCAGGATGATTGAAATCTTATATACTGGATCCCAATAGCACCTCAAGAAGAACTTAATTAACTATAGCTACTGTAACTTAGGAATAGGTAGTTATCTATGAGAATGAATTTAAAAAAAGTAAAAAGGTTGAGTTATATTGAAAATTCTCATGGTTAATTCTACAAGTCATTTTAATTATAAATTAGTTTATTTACTTTTAAAAGGTAAGAACAAAACTAGGTATACTGATACTAATTATGCCAATAATATTCATTTTGCTAAATACTTTATATTTTTGAATGGATTTGCATCTCATAACAATCAAATGTATGGATCTATTTTTAGCAGTTTCCATTATCAAACAGCTAGGTTTGAGCATAAACTTTCTAATTCGTACAACCAATTAATAGTAGTACCAGTATTTCTCTTTTCCTTTTATATTTAATATCTTTATTTAAACAACTTTATTTCAAACATGGTTGTCATTAGGTTTCAGTCATATAAAGAATACCCCCCTTCACCAGTGTAACATTCCCATCACCAATGTTCTAAAGTCCGTCCTCCCTACCCCACCCTCACATGTACTGATCCAAATTGTTATATATAAAGTATATTTGAGAGTGTTACAGTGGGAATTATGGTCAAGAAACTAGTGTCATTAAAATAAATAAAAAAATGAAGGCGATAATCATTTAAGAAATAAGTCTATATTGTTGAAATACACATAAAATTAAAATTATTTACATTTATTGCATTTCTATTCTTATTCTTTCTAACTGGTGCCCATAATTATACTAATGAGTATTGATTAGATCTTAATATGCTCACATAAAACTTGTGATACAAGTGTAGTAGATTAATTTGTCTATAATTAATACACTAAGATATTTTAAGGAAAGATATAAATTTTCAAGTCATTTTGTTACTTTATATTATATAGTTTTTGTTACAAACTTGGGCTTCTTACCATAAGAGTTTTCAATCAAGAAAAATATTGCAGTAAAAAAAAAACATGAAAATGAGATTCTGAAACATTCTGAGAGTTTATTATTTTTAAGTATGATTAGTATCATAGTTAAGATTTCTAATAATGTATTTCTAGTAATTCATAGTAATGCAATAAGGAACTCCAAGAAACAATTTATTATATAATACTTTTTCATAAAACATCAGCAGAGAGTGGCAGTTCACTCTGGTTTTCTCAGTCTTGCTTTTCAGTGCAGAAATAGTAATCTTCAAATACATATACTGATACTTCATCGCTGTAGAGATATAAATAGTTATTATATTAGGTCTACACTATCATGTGTCACAGTGAAAATTAAAGTCATCAAAATATATGAAATAAAATAAAAATCTATTTGAATAAAATCTAGGGATTATTATAAATCGTAAGTTCATTGAAATGAAAGTCTCTTGATTATCTATATCACAGCAAAGCTCAACAAGAAGTCACTCTTAGAGTACCCAAATAAAATTACCTTTAGACATTTTAGATATAGAGAATAATAATGAGTTATTCTGGTACAATTTTATAAAAATAACAATGCATGAGAAACTATTTTTCCAAGATTATACTGACCATGTTCTTTAATCTTTCCAAAAGCTGAAGTGTGAAACAATCAGCAATAAAAATGTTAACACTGAAAATATGGTTTGTGGATTCTGGCTTATATGGGTCCCAATTCTAAATTGATCTCTTTCTAGTTAAACAACCAACACCACCATCTTTTAAATAGAATTATAATCAAATTATGATTTATTTTGTTAATGAAATAATTTAGCAAGTGCTGTTATTTATAAGTTGTCATTGTCTATTAGTTGATAGTTTATGTGGCTGTTGTTATAAACTATTTTATTGATATTATTCTTTCACTGAAAACCTAAAAATATGAGACAGTTGTATGATAGTGCAAGAAGTAGGAAATCTGCCTTGCATGAAATCAAACCAGAATCAATCTTCAGCATGGCATATTTTCCCCAGAGCCATCCAGGAATGATACTTAAGCACAGATCCATAATAATTCCTGAATGCAGCTAGGTATAGTTCTTATGGCCTAATGTAAATAGTGGCACAAAAATATTATGCCATTTTTAACAGGATAGAAGCTAGAATTTCTGTTAGGACTACCCAGTGGTGAAAAGTTTATTAAGAGCTTAGATGCTCACAAATGTCCATACACTGAAATAATTTTATTCTACAATAAGTTCATTCACTTAAGTATGAGCCATACCATTATAAAAATAGAATCATAGAAAATTAATAAAAAGGTATATTTAAGGTCAGAGCTATCACTGTCAGAACCAAAAAAGCTGCATTATTGAATCATAAATAAAACATGATCTAATTTACCAATTAAAATAGTATGTGGATAAACAGTTGTCATCATGTATTAGTATAACAAAGTGTACTTTCATGTTTTAAATATGCTAGCAATTAAGCATTTAAAACATTTATAAAATAAAATAACATTTAAAGATATAAATAAAAATATATTATGTTAGAACTATATGGTATAATTCAAGATCATATCAAGTAACTCATGACACATTTGTTTAAATAAATTAGAACAAATTAACATAACAACTAAAATAAAATTGCAACAAAATTGAAGTATAAGAAAATTTATATAGTGATAAATGTTATATTCATGCAATTGTAGAATGGACAGGAGACTTGTTGGAGACCCAGGGGGGTCGCAGAGACTTGCCTTGTATATGACCACTTATATTCAATTTTATGTACTACATATGGTCTCATGACACCCACTATGAATGATCCCTGAGGCATGAATAAACCCTGAGAAACTTCAGGTGTGGATTAAAAATGAAAGGAACTATACAGACATAATTATTTATTTTAATGTGATTACAATTAATAACCATAATACAACAAATAGATTAGTGTGACAATGCATGAGTTAAGAGACTTGCCAGCACTCATAATATTTCACTGAGTATGACTAAGTGTTATAGCTGAGCAGAAAAACTGAAGAAGAAAGAAAGAAGAAAAAGAAAGAAAGAGAGAAAGAAAGAAAGAAAGAAAGAAAGAAAGAAAGAAAGAAAGAAAGAAAGAAAGAAAGAAAGAAAGAAAGAAAGAAAGAAAGAAAGAAAGAAGGAAGGAAGGAAGGAAGGAAGGAAGGAAGGAAGGAAGGAAGGAAGGAAGAAAGAAAGAAAGAAAGAAAGAAAGAAAGAAAGAAAGAAAGAAAGAAAGAAAGAA